>RJWK010026146.1:0-27231 GCA_004363435.1 Platanista minor
TTTTTTTTTTTTTTTTTTTTCTGTACGCGGGCCTCTCACTGTTGCGGCCTCTCCGGTTGCAGAGCACAGGCTCTGGACGCGCAGGCTCAGCGGCCATGGCTCACAGGCCCAGCCGCTCCGCAGCATGTGGGATCCTCCCGGACCAGGGCACGAACCCATGTCCCCTGCATCGGTAGGCGGACTCTCAACCACTGCGCCACCAGGGAAGCCCCATCCATGATTTTTTACAACCCAGATGAGTAGGTGATGCCTTCTTATTTCTTACTGCATGATGCTAAATAAACTCACTGCTTCTCTCTGTGCTTCATTTTCCCTCTGTTGACAATTAGGAGATGAATATTTTGCTGCCTATCCTCCTAAAAGACAGAAGACTCAAAATGCAATGTAAACAACAGAGATATTTCATAAACTAATATGTTCAAAAACAGTTCGGCATACATTTTAATTTCAGTGAACCACATCATACTTTAGATGTACCAAGGAATCTTGAATAATACTCTTTTGTAAAATAATCAAGCCCCTTGTACAATGGTTTAAAACATTCAAGTTTTCAAGTAATAAATTTGCTTAAAAGAGAGGTTCAATTAAACTTGCCAAGTTCCTTGAGTTCACTCTATGCACTTGGTGGTATAAAATATTTTTATTACATATATTATCAGCTGAAACATTTATTGTGTACTGTCCTTGCTTCCCACTCCTTAAATGCCAGCATTTACCTTTGACCTATATGGTGTGAACATTTTATTGTTCTTTCCAGATGATTCTGTTTCTGATTTGTTATCTGCAAAATAGAAGTCTATGCTGTATAATCTATAAAAATATTGAATCACTATGTTGTACACCTGAAACTAATAAAATATTGTAAGTCAACTATACTTGAATAAAATTTTTTAAAAAGTAATCTATCCCAAAGCAATCAGGTAAAACAAAAGACATGCATTGAAAAAAATACATGGAGAACAAGATTTTTTAATATTAACTCTTTCTACACTTTGTTAACGTTCACACTATTCTGATTTTGATTTTCCCCCAAGAATTTTGTCCCCCAGACTGAATAATAATTCTGTATTAGCTCTACAGTTCTCAAACTGTGCCCCAAGGCACCACAAGGTGCCACAGCAGCAAGCCTATGGGGGAACATAGAATATTTTTTAAAGTTTCAAGAGCAACACAGTGACACTCAACATCTGTCAGAATTCATGTGAACTTCTAGTACACAGTAGATCATGGTTTCAGCATTAGACCATTATCCTTTTGATGTTATGTCTTTGAGAAGCTGGGTTTTCTGCAGTTGTGAAGAAAAGCAAGTACTGCATGGATATTGGTGTGGAACAGAGAATGAGTGTGGCCGTGTCTGATCTGAGGTCATGGTTTGAGAAGTACAGACCTCAACAGGCTCATCCAACCCATTAGAAAATAATCATGATTATTTAACAAGAAAATAAGAATATATTTTCTCTTTCAATTCATAAGTATTTTTTAATGGCTACTAAATTGTGAAATCATAAATAGATGTTAAGAGATTTGGCTCTAACAACTCAATAAATTGAATTATTATATTATTTCTTTTGGCCTGAGTTGCCATGAAAAAACTACTGAGACACTAAGAGCACAGTTAATCAAGAACATTTGAGAACCTTGTTTTTTTCAATGGTAAACTGAGTCTAATAATAGTATCTACTGCCCAGGGTTGCAGTGAGATTAAATGGGTTAATATACGAATGATATTTAGAATAGTATCTGGCCAGTCATTGCAGTAGTAGTATTTGTTACCTAGGACAGTTTTCGATCTTTTTATGTGATAGAAAAAAAAAAAAAACAGTTTTGGAGTATGTCTCTGCATCAGTAACATCAAAGATTTATAACTGCCATCATAATCAGAAATTTCTATTAAATTAACTATCTGGGAAGAGAACAGAAATTACTCCATTTAGAAGTATTTTTATTTCTTTGATTTTTATGTCTCCTGGCATTTAAATTTTCATCCAATTATGTTTTTTTTACCAACTAGAAACAGAATTTGTCTCTGCTACATACTAGAGAGCCTTTTATTTTATTTATTTATTTTTTGAGTGTCACATTGATTTTTATTTCAGTTAATTACCTATGTTTTAGTGTGCTTTTGTTTTTATATAGAGAGTATTTTGAGTGAGTAATAGTCTTTAAATGGTTATAGAACTCTCTTGCTTAGGTTTAAGTACAGAAAAGCTTCATTTTTAATTAGCTATATATTTCGTTATTTTATTTTATTTTTATTGAAGTATAGTTGATTTCCAGTATTGTGTTAGCTTCAGGTATACAACAAAATGATTCAGTTATACATGCACAGTTTTTTTAACTGCTATCAAGACCCCTTTTTCAACAGGTTTACATCTTTTCAAGAAGAATTTTTGAAAAAATTTTGTTCAGTGAAACATCTCATAAGGTTTTTGCCCTCCTGCCACCTCCTACACTCCCCAACGATGACTTTCCATACACCATTTTGCCAAGGAGGCAGGCAGAATTAACTTGCTATACATTGACTACAGCCTTTGTTTTTCTATAGCCTAGCAAACTCCTCAGAAATGCTTTAATAAGCTTTTCTTTCTAACTTTTTATTTTTATGTAATCTCAGACTTACAGAAAAGTTGTAAAAATAGTAGCAAAAATTCCTGTGTACATCTCACCAAGATTTCCCAAATATCGCTATTTTACCACTTTGCTTTATCATTTAGTTTGAGCATTTTGTTAACATGGCGCCTGCCAATTTCTCCACTATAAATTTACTACTTTTCTCTTTGTAATTAATAATATCTTGTGAGAGGACTTCCCTGGTGGTCCAGTGGTTAAGACTCCACACTCCCAATGTAGGGGGCACGGGTTCGATCCCTGGCTAGGGAACTAAGATCCCACACACCGTGGGGCAACTGAGCCCACGTGCCTCAACAAAGAGCCCGCACGCTGCTACGAAAGATCCTGCAACTAAGACCTGATGCAGCCATAAATAAATAAATAAATAAATAAATAAAATAATAATATCTTGTGAGAACATGCTTTGCAGCTATGTAAATATCCTGTTCCTCATCCAAGTTTCACCTACTCATTCTACCATCCATTGATGATTCAATTATTACTAAGATGGTTGCCAAATAGTGGTTTTTCTAATTCCATCATTTCTTCTAAATTTATTAGCTGACATTCTATTGAGACTCACTTTCCCTTCTCCCGCATTATTTACTCTTTCATTTATTTATATGCCTATGTGTTGTTATTTTACTCAGTGGGTTGTAATACATGACTATCAGTATTTATTTTTATGTTTACTTATCCCAGATTTGGCTGGTACTAGTCCCTTCAGTACAGCCCTTTTTGTCATTCTGACCTGTCCTACCATTCTTTGAGCATTTCCTAATTTACTAACTTAATACGATGTTCAAGGTTCATCTTGTTCTTTCTCAGCTCTAGCTCTAGAATCCGCCAGTCCTCCAAGGGGACCTGGTTCCATTTAGCAGCAAATAGAGTTTAGAAACCAAATTGCTCCTGGGGTGTCATTGCTTCTGGGCTTTCTCAGTGGACAGGGCTGTCATGTCCAATTCTAATCCAATACTATAGAATTCATTCTACTCTTCTCTCTTTCCATATTTGTAACTCTCTTTTCTCTCAGTGAGAAAATTGAATCTCATTGTTATAATATATTCATACATTTACTTCTTCACCCAATCTCAGATTACACAGAAAGTAGTTTTAGAATTGCTACCAAAACAAAACAAAACCCAACCACTGCAAAAAAACAAACCAATTTCATTTTAACATTCATTTAAGGTTCATTTTTTCTTTAGTCTGAGAGTATATAGCAAAAAATATTGTATTCTAAAGTTACTTGGTTTGAGTTAGTTTTCCCTCCCACACAAAAACATGTGCTTTTCAATGTGTTTATATTATTCATTTAAAACCATTAGGTTGGTTGGTTTGTGCTCCATTTTTAGGCTTTCCCCCTATTTGTGTGTGTGTGTGTGTGTTTTACTTAATATATGAATTATTAACATGGATCCAAAAGACAGAACTAAATAAAAAGGAGTATTCAAGAGAAGTGTCACTTTCCACCTTCTACTTACCCTTTCAACTCATCCCCAACCACCTCCTGTAAGTAACAGTAATCTCATTAATTTCTGGTTTATCCCTCCTGGTTTGCTTTTTGGTCAAAATGCAGGCACTTGTGTATTTTCTCACGTCCCTTTTTTTCTTACGCAAAAGGTAGAATACTATAGATACTCTTTTGTACTTTGCTTTTTTTCACTAAACAGTATATCCTAGAAATTATTCCTTATCAGTTTGCAAACGTCTTCATTCTTTTTTACAGATGTGTAGTGCTCGATTATGTGCTTGTACCATAGTTTATTCAACCTCTCTCCTCTACATGGGCATTTAGGTTGTGTCCCTTATTTTGCAAATACAAACAGTGCTGCAATAATTAACCTCATGCATATGTACTTTCATATTGTTGGAGGTGGATATTTAGGGTAACTTCTTAGAAGTAGAATTACTGGGCCCAAAGTAGACACTTTTGAAGTTTTTTAGATGCCTAATAAGGTTTTAATATAGAGATTTAAAGTAGATCTGTGATAATATTTATTACATATTTGTTTACATAGGTGTTTTGTTTTAGATTTTGAGTTACCAGACTTTCATATCTTAACAAATGTGTTCTGGTAATTATAAGCAATTGAATAACAAAATTCTTCCTAAGTAGTTTTAGATTTTGCATGTATTTATTTAATTAGATTTTAGCTCTGAGAGTAATGATGTGCAAAAATAATGGGGTGGGGGAGGAATCCCTTAGATCTGAAAAACAATACTTATATAAGGATGGATCACATTCTGCCTGTGGGAATGATCAGGGACATAATATTTTTACATCTCTAAGGAGGAGGTATTTCCTCCCAGCAGAGTTGATGATCTGAAGTCACTGGAAACATGATGAATAGTAAAAGGAGCTGGTCTGCTGGTGCTACAGGGCTGGTTAATTATACTGTAAATCATGCAAACACCGACATGTTGAACAAAAAGCTTCTCTAGACATCTTTTCCTTCTCACTAAAAGAACAGTTCTTTAAAGAAATAGACAGATTGGTAATTCTCTTAGACTGAGGATGTACAAAAATGCTGACATTTAGCCCTAGAGAGACAGAGAAGCTATTTATGGCTTTGAAGTCTGTAAGGTATTTAAAAAATGCTTTGTAAATATGGTTTGACACTCTTGATTAAGCATTGGAGGAGTAAGGACAACTAACTCCCATCTCTACCGTCTATGATCAGTATAATAACATTATTCTGGAGTTTTATTATTTGTGTCTTTCATTTGGGAGTCTTCCTTTATATAGAGTCCAGGATTCATCAATAATTCTCTACCCCTTAGAAAGGTAACTATTTCATTTGGAAACCTTTGTGGGATTTGGGCTTTCACAGATGGAGATCAAAGATAGAAATTAGTCCTCTGCTCCACTGCCGACCAGTCCTGTCAACAGATCCTCCCTGTCCCCTTGTTTTTTCCACTGTAAAAGGAAAAGAATCTCTCTGTGGCACAGATATTGATATTTTACCACATTTGCTTTCTCATTTATACTTTATTGTATTAACATAGCATCTGCAAGATTTCTCCCCTGTAAATTTTCTATTTTTCTCTTTGCAATTAATAAATACCTTGTGGGACATACTTTGTGAATATGTAAATATCCTGTTTCTTATAGGTGGTGAAGAGTTTCAGGAAGAGGCCTCAAATTCACAATAGGGGTCCTCACTAGATCTCCCTAAATACAGTATTATTTAAACCACCTCAATCCAAACAGTCTATACCCAAAGAAAACCACAAAGTTTCATTTGTTACTGCTTAAATTTTGGCATCAATAATACTAGGCCATGCAGCCTTGCTTAAAGACCTCAAATTTTGGAATCATACAAATTGAGTTCAAAATACAGCATGCATACTTACTACCTGGATGACTTGAGAGGCAAGTGACTTAATGTCTTTGAGCTTCAGTTTCTTCCTCAGAAAAACGAGAATAATTATCAATTGCACGGAGTTGGTATGAGAGTTCAGTGAGCTCATATAATATGAAAGGCACTCTGAACTGTATGTGGCACACGGTAGATACCAATAAATGGTAGCTATTAATAAATAATAATGAGGATATTATTTTGGTTAGTTTTGAACCCCGGTGAAATTTCTTTTTTTGGATGGAGACCTGCTGCCATATTATACCCTGTACTGTTGATCCAGCCTTAGGTCAGAGCGGATTTAAAAACAGAAAGGATATCCTTCCCTGTATATTCTCCCCAGGTAGTTTAATTGTGTGGTCTATGGACCCAGAGTTTATGCCAACTCTTTACATCAGAGTGGACTGTCCACTTAAGAGTTTAGTAAGATGATTCCAGAGCCTTTTATTCCGACAAGACTGGAGTGCCACCATGAGGTCAGCTTTGGTCCTGGAGATGTTTACTTGAATTCTGTCCTGATTACAAGCATGTTTGAGTGGTTACATTTATATTGCGTTAAACTTCCATTAAAGCCTGAAAAGAACATGTTATACTTTTGACTCTTAATATTTTGTACATTGGACTCTTGATGGCAAAACAGAAATGTACAAAAGTGTAAGAATCTGGATTTCTTAAGTACTTGATTTGGATTTCTAAAGTACAAGAGTATGGGTAAGGCTTGAGAATTTGATATTGAAAACTTAGCCCCAGGGAAAGTGAGATTTTTGTCTGTGTGAATGGCTGCTGTGTTTGTTATCTATAGCCAATCACTCTCTCCTCAACTTATTTTTAATTAAGACCCTGAAGCTGTGATCTACAAGTTTCTAGCTCCCTTTGCAAAGAAATAATTCCTATTTCCAAATGACCATGAGAAACTCCACTCAGGGTGTTCCACAGAAATCTCAAACTCAGACCTTCTCAAAATTAAACTTTATTATGTTGTTCTCACACTATCCTAGCCCTCCAATATTCGCCATCCCCATAAACAGAGGCCCCCTCACCCAGTCACCAAAGTTTGAGACCTGGGAGCTACCTTAGGCTTCTCTCTCTCCATCTTCCTACATCTAATCACTAAGGGAGTGCTATCAATGTCACCACCTTAATGTCCCTTAGATCTGCTCCTTTCTCCTCTTCCCTTTTGCTACTGCCTTCTTCCCTCACTAAACTACTACAGTGATATTCTTCTGGTTTCCCTGACTCCAGGCTTGCCTCCCTTCCATGTTGCTGCTAGAGTGATCTTTTAAAATTAAAAAGCTGTTTATATCACTAACTTGACATCCTTTAATGGCTCTCAACGCCTACAAGATCAAGTCCAAGCTCTTTGGCGTACCCATAAGGTGTACAGGAGCTAGTCCTTACCCACCTGTCCGATTCCACCTCTTGCTGCATCATCCACTTCAGGTTTTGTTGAACCACTAGTAGATCCCCAAACACAACAGGCATTTTCTTTTTTTCTATTCTTTATTTTTTGGCTGTGCTGGGTCTTCGTTGCTATGGGCAGGTTTTCTCTAGTTGTGGTGAGCAGGGACTACTCTGCGGTGTGGTGCGCAGGCTTCTCATTCCAGTGGCTTCTCTTGTTGCGGAGCACAGGCTCTAGGCGTGCAGGCTTCAGTAGTTGTGGCATGTGGGCTCAGTAGTTGTGGCATGTGGGCTCAGTAGTTGTGGCACACGGGCTTAGTTGCTCTACAGCATGTGGGATCTTCCCGGAGGACCAGGGCTTGAACCCATGTCCCCTGCAATGGCTGGCAGATCCTTAACCACTGCGCCACCAGGAAGTCCCACAACAGGCATTTTCATACCCTCTTACATTTGTTGCTACTGTTCCCTTTATTTAAAAGAGGCTTGCCTGTCTTGTCTAACTTGCCAACATCTTATTTTAAGGGTTTGCAAGCTTTATTTCCTCTACAAACCTTTCCTAACTTCCTACAAAGCCCATCCCATCGTGCCACCATTGAGCAAACACTCCCTTACCTCCTATAACTTATACAGTGCTTAGGGAATTTTCTTGCTCTGTTTGAAAACAGACTCTAACAGACTTTAGTCACTATCCTTAGCAGACTTTAAGCTACTTGAGAGCAAGGACTGTGTCTATCTCTGCATCTCTAGGCCCAAGTCCATGCCGATCACACTGTGAAAACAATGCCAAAGTTTGTTGAATGAGAAGCAGGGACTGGAGGAGAAAAAGATTTTCAAAAACATACTTTTAGGGCATGAAGTGATCACTCTGTCCATAACAACAAGATATCCCAACCAGCTCCCACTGCAGCATTATACAAAGTTTGTGTTCTCACTTGCTACAGTTGAGAAACCATGTGTAATCTACCAGTCAAACCATACTGGTTTTTGGAGAAATTCCACTTATACAAAACCATGATTCAATTTCCTCACCTCTTTTATTGACAATGGTTTTTAATTGTTTTGCTTTGTTTTTTCCCCAAGAGGAAATGGTCCCTTAATGAGTCAGCTGGACATTGTCAAGGTGGAAAATGATATCAGTCTAACAGCTTCATTTGACTTTATTCACTCATTCAGCCAAAATTTATTACGAAGCACCAAGCAAAAGATATAGGTCCTTTCCTAAATCCACAAGGTTGGCAGTTTCAGGAATCTTTGTCTATTTTATTTCACTTCATTAATTCAACAAGATTTATTGACCACTTAACTATGAAACAGTATCCATGCTAGGTCAACATAATATGAAGTTAAAAGAGATACAGGCCCAGCCCTCAAAAAGCTTAAAGTCTGGTATGTGACAGATGTGGAAAACAAAATTACAATGCAACAGGAAAAGAGCTAAAATAGAGGCATTTACAAAGTGGCATGAAAACTCAAAGAAAGAAGAGGGACTATGTCAAGGAGGGGATATTCAAGGGAAGCTTCAGAGGAGAGAACATATAAACTGAATTTTTTAAAAAATAAATTCATTTATTTATTTATTTTTGGCTGCATTGGGTCTTCGTTGCTGCACGCGGCTTTCTTTAGTTGCATCGAGCAGGGGCTGCTCTTCCTTGCGGTGCGCGGGCTTCTCATTGCAGTGGCTTCTCTTGTTGTACAGCATGGGCTCTAGGAGCATGGGCTTCAGTAGCTGTGGCATGAGGGCTCAGTAGTTGCAGCTCGTGGGCTCTAGAGCACAGGCTCAGTGGTTGTGGCTCACGAGCTTAGTTGCTCTGCGGCATGTGGGATCTTCCCAGACCAGGGCTCGAACCCATGTCCCCTGCATTGGCAGGCAGGTTCTTAACCACTGCATCACCAGGGAAGCCCCTGAATTTTTTTTTTTTTTTATTGAGGTATAGTTGATTTACAATGTTTCAGGTATACAGTAAAGTGATTCAGTTATACATATATATATTCTCTTTCAGATTCATTTCCATTATAAGTTATTACAAGATATCAAATATTGTTCCCTGTGCTCTACAGTAGGTCCTTGTTGTTTACCTATTTTATATATAGTACTGTATCTGTTCATCCCAAATTCCCAATTTATCTGCCCCCCCTTACCCTTTTGGTAAACATAAGTCATATAAACTGAATTTCAAAGAATATAGGGCATTTGCCAGAGAGGAAAAAGAGAGAGGACATTCCAAGAAGAAAGAAAAACATGTACAAAGGTTCAGAGTTAGAAGAAGTAAAGGCAAAATCAGATGATAAAATTAAAGCTTACAGAGGATAATTAACTTGCCTAAGATCACACAACTGGTAAGTAAAAGGGTTGGGGGCAGTTGAACTCAAGCTGAAGTTATTTATGGGAGTGTGTCATGTGTCCTGAGAGAGTTGAGAATCACTGCTAAGGGTCTGGTGTACAAGTCACAGGAGCTTGGACTACACTCAGTAGGCAGTGGAAAATCATGAGCAATTTTTTTTTTTTTTTTTTTTTGCGGTACGCGGGCCTCTCACTGTTGTGGCCTCTCCCGTTGCGGAGCACAGGCTCCAGATGCGCAGGCTCAGCGGCCATGGCTCACAGGCCCAGCCGCTCCGCGGCATGTGGGATCTTCCCGGACCGGGGCATGAACCCGCGTCCCCTGCATCGGCAGGCGGACACTCAACCACTCTAGCAGTGATTCTTAATCCTGGGTGCAATTAGATTCACTTGAGAAGCTTTCAAAAATTACAGGCCAGAGAGCTCCTCCAAAACAATGAAACCAGGATTTCTGGGGGTTGGACCAAGTTTTCTTTTGTTTTTTAAGTTTCTCTCAGAGGATTCTAAAGTGCTGTTAAGGCCAAGAACTATTGCTCTAGGAGAATGGACTGCAAGAAAGAAAAGGACTAATACTTTTTAAGCACCTACTGTGTTTGAGATTTTGTTCCAAAAGCTTTATACAATAACACACACATATATATAATACATATTTCTAATATAGATAAATGTAGATAGATAGAATCCTAAGCCAGTTCCCACCATTTTGATCTCTGTATGGGGAACCAGTGTTACTCCTAGCCTTCAAGGTAGGATTATAGGATATTATAATCCTATAATCCCCATTTTACCAGTGAGGAAATTGAGGCACAGAACAGTGAAATAACCTACCTACAATGGTCAAATTATTAAATGATACAACTGGATTCACACGTAAGTCTTTCTGACACCTAAAGCCCATGCTTTTTCCATTATACACCATTGCCCTATGAGCCCAGCTTAATGCTGATAACAATCCTGCTGGTAGGTATCACGATCCTCATTTTACAAATGAGGAAATTAGACCAAGAGAGGTTAATTTGACCAGGTCATGGCTGACAGGTGGAGAGGCTGGGAGGAATTTAAACTCAGAGTTGTTTTACTCTAACTATATGCTTATGAAAGTAAAATATAGCACATATTCAACACTCCATACAATTCTTTCCTCTGAAAGAAGGGAAGCAAGTTGGATTATTAATCTAACCCAGAGTATTATTCTGAATAAGACAGCCATTCCAAGCGATTTTCCCCTTTCTTCTTGGGTTTCAGGAGGTCAAATCTCTGTTAGGGACCTTTTTGAGGCGGGAGAGGGCGCACAAGGAGTTCTGCCATAATCCTCTATCATATTTACCTGAAAATACTTTAACCCTGGCTAAATCCAGCAATACAACTTCTTCACACCCTTATCTAAGCAGCTGAATCATGCTGATTAGTCTCTTTTTTAATTCATTGTTTCCAACTCAAATGAGCATTCACTGCTCATCGGTATTATTGCTTTTTCCCAGTAAGTTAATTTTCCCACTCTTTGAGGATGTGATTTCATACAATTTCTTCCCTCCTCAGCCCTCCAACACTCCCTGACAAAATCTCATCCCACGCCCATCCCATTATTCTTTCTCCCTTCTGTGTTACATCAACAATTTCCATCTTTTCACTGGACCATTCCTTGCAATTTACAAATATCCCCTAGCACCCATCCTTATCAAAAACAAAAAGCAAAACGCCAGACCCCTGGAGACCTTTTTAGACAGCGGAGCCCGAGCTCGGCGGAGTCCCCAGCGCTGGCCAGCCCGCGCCCAGTCCGTACTCCTCCGCCCCGCCCCACCATGGCCCGGGGTCCGGGCCTCGCGCTGCCTTCGCCGTCGCTGCTGCCGCCGCTCCTGCTACTGGCGGCGGTGATCGGCCACGCGGCCGCGCATAACAACTCCACGTGCCCCACCAGCAAGATGACCGTGTGCGACCGGAGCGGCCCGGGTGGCCGCTGCCAGTGCCGCGTGCTCGGCTCGGGACTGGAGGTCGACTGCTCCATGCTCACATCCAAGTGCCTGCTGCTCAAGGCGCGCATGAGCTCCCGGAAGAGCGTCTGCGCCCTGGTGCGGCCGAGCGAGCACGCGCTCCTGGACAACGACGGCCTGTACGACCCGAACTGCGACCAGCAGGGCCGCTTCAAGGCGTGCTAGTGCAACCAGACGCCTGTGTGCTGGTGCGTGAACTCGGTGGGCATGCGCCGCACCGACAAAGGCGACCTGATCCTGCGCTGCGACGAACTGGTGCGCACCCACCCCATCTTCAGCGACCTGCGCCACCGCCCGGCCGCCCGCGCCTTCAACCCTTCGGACCTGGAGGCCGAGCTGCGGCGGCTTTTCCGGGAGCGCGACCCGCTGCACTCCAAGTTCGTGGCGGCCGTGCACTACGAGCACCCCACCATACAGATGGAGCTGCAGCAGAACACGTCGCAGAAGGTCGCCGGCGACGTGGACATCGCCGACGCCGCCTACTACTTCGAGAGGGACGTCAAGGGCGAGTCGCTGTTCTCCATGAAGCGCCTCACCAGCGGCCTCATCGCCATCATCGTGGTGGCCCTGGTCGCCGGCGTGACCGTCCTGGTGATCACCAACCGGAGGAAGTCGGGGAATTACAAGAAGGTGGAGATCAAGGAACTGGGGGAGATGAGAAAGGAACTGAGCTTGTAGATACCGGCGGGATTGGGGTGGGGTGGGGATCAGATTTCAGCAAGGTCCCAGACCCAAGTGAGTCACGCTTCTTGATTCTTGGCCCCAAGGAGGCATTCCTCCTCCCAAATTCCTGCCTACCCCCGCCGCCACCAAATTTAATAGATCCTGTTCTCAGCGTCACCTCTCTTTCTGACTTCTGTCCTGAAGGAAGCATTTCTAAAATTCCTCCCCTTTCGGTCCAACCAGAAACCTGACTCGAGAGTTAAGGGAAGTTTGGCATAGGGTTATGTATAAGAATCAAGTGTCTGTATGACAACCCAGCATCGTTTACCAGTGACGCAATCATTGCTGAAGGCTTAAATGCGTTTAGATGGAAAACAGCGCTTTTACTGTCTTGGGTTTAGGTTATTGGATTAACTGCACTTGTATGGTGGCCTTCCTGGTGAGGAGTTCGCTACTTGGGCCCGGTAGTGTCCTCATTTACCATCGTTTGTATTGATATTACCGACCACACATGCTTGTCATCGGGAAAGAAGCCTGTTTCAGCTGCCGGAACACATTTTAGATGTCTTTGTTTCAGGGCAGACTTTGGCCCAGAAACTCAGCATCTATTCTTCAACTTGCCCGTATTACAGCTGATACTAGCAATATTTCTTTTGTAAAATGTTTGTACATAGGTTGTCTTTGATACTGCTGTTGTGATTTTTAAAAAAAACCAGAATGTAATAAAATATGAAAAAGGCACAGACCAAAAGATGGAGTTTGTGAAAACTTGCTCCAGGTTTATATCCAAAAAAAAAAGCAAAACCCACCTTTGAACTCACATCTGCCTCTAGTTACTACTCTACTTCTCTGCTTTCCTTCTCAGTTAAACCTTTGGAAAGAATTGGATTCAGGGACTTCCTTGGTGGCGCGGTGGTTGAGAATCCGCCTGCCAATGCAGGCGACACAGGTTCGAGCCCTGGTCCAGGAAAATCCCATGCTGTGGAGCAACTAAGCCCGTGTGCCACAATTACTGAGCCTGCACTCTAGAGCCCACGAGCCACAACTACTGAAGCCTGCGCACCTAGAGCCCATGCTCTGCAACAAGAGAAGCCACTGCAATGAGAAGCACGTGCACCACAATGAAGAGTGTGCAGCAACAAAGACCCAACACAGCCAAAAATAAATAAATTTATTAAAAAAAAAAAAAGAGTTGGCTGCATCACAGTCTCCCTTTCTCCACCTCTACCACTCAATCATCTCCAGCCACCATGCACTGAAACTGATATTAGGTCACTAGTGACCTCCACGTTGCCAAATTCAGTGACCTTTTTTTCTTCGTGCTCAGCCTCTCAACAGCCTTTGAAACATCTGATCACTACCTTCTTTTTGAAACTTTCCTCTGGATGCCAGGACACCACATTCCTCGTCTTCCTACCTCACTGATTGCTTCTTCTCAAACTTTTGTTTTATAGTTATATCCTCCTCTACCCAATCTCTAAATGCTGTTGTACTCTAAAGGTGAGTTCTGGGTCCCCTTCTCTTCCCTAGTCACACAACGTCTCTAAGTGATCACATTTACAACCGTGCTTTTAGATATGGGTTTGTCACCACTTACATAGGGATGGGGTTCTAAAGTCAGCTCATAAAGAAAAAAAAAATCATGAAGTGTAATTACTTTTGGAAGCTACTTAAATCACCTATAAACTACAGAAGTTGTGCTTTCATACATGTTGATTTTATACATGATTGTGGCCATATTTATGTGCCAAACTGAAGACCAACACTCCATTTCCTAAAAAACTCAGTTGATTTTTTTCCCTTGCCATGTTGAGATAAATTGTTTTATTGAGCAATAGCTGAAAAAGTACTTGGGGCTTTCATTTAGGAGCCACATTTCATGAAAAATACTTATTTTTAAAGAGCAGACACAATTGGAACAGCAAGCTGCTCCCACAATGAGAGAATTGGGGACTGACTCCATCTGAGGGTACAGCAGACTCACATCTCTCATCTCATCCTCACTCCACACTTGCTTTACTTGAGTGTAAAGGAATCACACGATTTAAAGTATTTCTCACACTCTCTGGCTGAATATGTATAACTCAATTTTAAAAAGTTAAATGCTTGTTTGGTATGATTCCATTGTACCATTTATATGTTGATGACTCCTAAATTTATTTTTCTAGCCCTGACCTTTTCCCCTGAGCTTCAGATTCATGGAATCAACTACCCACCTGGACATCTCCACTTAAGGTCAACGAGGCAACTTAACATGCCCAAAACATAAAAACTGATTCCACCCCCCATGCCTCATCCTCACACACAAAAAAGCTGTTCTCCTTTCAGTCTTTCCTAGCTCAGTAAATAGCATGCCACCTACCCCGGATTTCAAACAAAAAACCTAGGAGTATTTCCTCCCTTTCCTTCACCTCCACATGAAATTCATCAGGCGAATTTAGACCCACCTCCAAAATATACCCGAAATCTATCCATTTAACTCCATCAGCACAGATACCACCCTAATCCCAGCCACCATCATCATTTCTACTTTGACTGAACTGTTTGCACTCTTACCCTTTCTATGGTCCATCCTCCAAATAGAGTAATCTTTTACAAAGCATTCACTCATTCATTCATCAAATATTTATTGAGAGCACACAGGAACTGGGGATACAGCAATGAAGCAAATTAGATCTCTGTGCTCCTGGACTTCATTCTAGAAGGGGGAGGCAACTCATAAGTAAATAATTTTGTACAGTACAAATACAATGAAGAAAATAAATACAAAATGTAATAAACTAAGTCATGTTGCACTCTCAGTAAAAAAATTTGAATAGCTTCCTAGCATTCTTAAATTAAAATCCAAATTCCTTACCATGACCTTGTTATAAAAGTCTATGAGATCTGATTTTCATTTGTCCCTTCAACCCTATCTGTACCACTCTTCCTCACTGCAACTTGGCTCCAGTCACCCTGGCCTTCTTTCTATTTTCTCAATGTTCCAGAACTTTTTCCTTTTTCAGACAATGTTTCCTGTGTCTGGAACGCTGTTTCCCATATCTGGGAAAGGCTGCCTCCTCTTAGATCAAATATCACTTCATCAGAATGAACCTGACTAATCTACCTAAAGGTGGCTCCTCTCCCCTTTCTCTATCAATTACACTGTTTTGTTTCATAGAACTTTTCTCTTTCAGGAATTATTCTGCTTATTTATTTGTTAACAACATTTTCCATCCCCACTAAAATATACGTTTCCCGAGATGAGATTCCTGGGGTGTTGTTTACCAAACTATCCCTAAAAGTGTAGAACAGAGCCCGTCTTAAGAGGATCTTGATAAATACTTTTTTAAAGAACAAATAAAAGCCGACACACTGTACGACGACAAAAACTCCCCAACTCTCACAGCCGCCAGGCTCCGCCCCCCGGAGCTACTTCCGCCCATGGTCTAGCCCCAGACCTTCCGGGAGGGGAGTCCTCTGCGCAGGCGCCATGGGGCCGCGGAGCTTTCTGGGAAAAGATGGATGCTCACGATCTGTTTCGCCGGCTCGGCGCGGGGGCCAAGTTCGACGTGAGACGCTTCTCGGCGGACGCTGCCCGATTCAAGGTACTGTGTGCAAGGCGTCAGAAGCCCGAGTAACTGAGAAGGGGCAGGTGGCGGAGAAGGAACTGGCTGCTGGGGCAGCCAGCTCTCGGAGACCCCCGTGGCGTGGCTGTGGGGCATTTTCCCTCCCTTGGCGTTCAGCTTACTCCAGCCTTCTGAATGAACTCTTTTTCCCATCCTTCTGTAGACTTTGTTGGGTCTAGCAAGGAAACGTTTCCTTCCGGCCTCCTTTCTGAATTTATTCAAAGCACAGTTAGAATCCTACTTTCGGAAGTTATCTTTGCTCCGAAACTGATGGAAAAGAATTTGAAAAACAGGAGCAACCCCAAATGGAGAGAACAGATGATTTCACTGTAGTCTCTCCAGGTTTGTCTTGGCATGCGTATGCCTTTAGTGGGCATGGTTTTTTTTATTCCCGCAACTCCATGGCGTGTTAAGTAACCAATGAGAAAAGCGATTTAGAAATGGGAGATCTTACATAGGGAAGTAGTGAGTGATAAATCGGGAGTAGTTAGGGCCCAATTGTGGAAAATCTTGAATATCAAGATTTCTTGGTATTGGGACTAGGGACATTTGTGTGTGTGTGTGCAACACGTGTTTCTTCTTTCTCTGTCTGACGGCATAGCGTAGTTGTTAAGAGTTTGAACTCTGGAACCAGATTATTCAGGTAAAATCCTGGGTCTGCCAGTTACTAATTTTGAGACCTTGGTCAAGTTACTTAACCTCTTAATGCCTCGATTTTCTCATCTGTAATATTGCTATTTACCTCGTTAGGGTTGTTGAAGGAAGAAGGAATTTAATATATCTAAACATGCTTAGAAATCTGCCTGACAGCATGTAAGTGTTATGCTTATAAGTGTTAGTTGCTATTATGATTATTATTATTACTTTTATAAGGCCGGAAAAGATATCATCTTGGATTCCATTTGCCCAAACACACACTTGTCAGCTCAAACAAATATTTGGTGAAAGATAAAAAAGATGGGGAATCGTTGTACCCACACCCTTACCGGCCAACACTGCTAGGGTGAAAACAGTGCCAGTCTGCCTATGGATTTCATTTGAAATTTTCTGGGTTTTAGATAGGAAAAAGGAAATATGACTTTGACTCTACGGAGGTGCTACAGGGGCTGGACTTTTTTGGAAACAATAAGTCTGTCCCAGGTGAGTGTGAAGCATCAAGAACTCATCAGGAACTACAAGATGAAGAGAAAAATGAAGAGAGCCTAACTGAAAGGAAGAGGGAGCAGAACAAGAAAAAAAGGAAGAAGATGACTTCAGGTTAGTGCTTGATGTATGTTTTTTTCTTTCTTTTTTTTCTTTCAATTACAGAAATTATGCAAGCTTATGATTACACCTCACACAGTTTATAGCTGTTTGTCAGTTGATGGCATTCAGGTTGTTTCCAGGTATTTGTGATTACAAACATTGCTACAATAAGATACCTGTATATACATCTTTTTGTACAGGTGCTGTATTTCTGTAATTAGCATCCCTAAATGTGAATTCACTAGGTGAAAGGGCATGCACATTTCTTTCTTTGAACAGATGCAAAATGACTTCCCACAGCCATGTCAATGCTGGATACTGTTGGTCTTAACATTTTAGCCAATCTCACGAGTGAAACTATTTTTTAATTTGTATTTTCTTTTTATTTATTTATTTATTTATTTTTGGCTGCACTGAATCTTTTTTTTTTTTTGCGGTACGCGGGCCTCTCACCGTTGTGGCCTCTCCCGTTGCGGAGCACAGGCTCCGGACGCGCAGGCTCAGTGGCCATGGCTCACGGGCCTAGCCGCTCCGCGGCATGTGGGATCTTCCTGGACCGGGGCAGGAACCCGCGTCCCCTGCATCGGCAGGCGGACTCTTAACCACTGCACCACCAGGGAAGCCCCACAAGGTTTTTTTCTGTACTCAACAATAGGAGTATTTACCTTTTTCTTTGTCTATTACATCTATTAAGTTTCCTAGCCATTTTACCTTTTTAATAAACTAAATACTTACACGTGGTTTTAAAAAGTTATACAATGATGAAAACTAAATTTTCTTCCCACTGTTTTGTCTCTAGTCCCCTATTTCTCCAGAGGCAACCACTGTTAATCAATTTCTTAGGTATTTTCCTAGAGATATTCTATTCACATGTATTTATACCTCGCTTAAAAAACGTGAATGATAGTGTATTCTGTATGCTGTTCGGTTCTGAACCTTTCCTGCCCCTACTCCTTTTATAAAAAGCAATATATCTTGGAGATTGTTTGGAATGAGTAGGAAGTGCATTGCCTTGTTCATTTTAACATAGCATAGTATCCCGCTGTACATTCCATAACTGATTTAACAAGTTCCTATGTGATATGGACATTTAGTTTGTTTCCTCACTTTTACTGTTACAGTGTTGCAATAAGTGTTTTACTTTGTGTGTATGTGTGGGTATATCTGTCTGATAAATTCTTAGAAGTGGAATTTCATACTTAACAAGTCATGTTACTTTCCTGGCTACAAGGAAGTTTAATAAAGCCTTCCACGAAGATGAATTGAAAAAGACCTGACACCAGCTTAGGTTGCCCTGTTTTCCTGGGCAACCAGAAACACACAGATATGTCCTATAACCATTTAGCAACAAGTGTGGATAGACATATATATATATATATAGTTTTAATTGGAACATTCAAGATCTTGTGGATGAGTAATGATTCAGGTCTATTAATGCCAACTGTCTCATAAAAGGGAGCTAAATTTTATTTTTTTAAAAAGTCTTTCCAAAAAAAGAGGTCATTCCAATTGGTGATGCCCACCAGCAATGTACAAGAGTTTCCTTTTTATATTAATTTGCCTCCTCATGTAGTGTTGCACCTTTTTCCTGTTAATATTGGTCATCTGTCTCTTCTTAATTTGTTAGGCCTTATATATATTAAGGAAATTAGCTCTATTCTAGCATACTATGTATACAGATATGTTTTCTAGTGTGTCCCTTGTCACTTATCGTCTTTATTTATGTATCTATTTATTGCCATTTTATGTGTTAAATTTATCTTTTCCTTTATGATTTTTTGGTTTTGTTTTTGCATTCTAAGCATTAAGCTTATTTTTAAAAAAATTTTCCCATGTTTTCTTTTTTTTATTTTTTTTTTGGTGTGTGTGTGTGTGGTATGCGGGTCTCTCACTGTTGTGGCCTCTCCCGTTGCGGAGCGCAGGCTCAGCAGCCATGGCTCACGGGCCCAGCCGCTCTGCGGCATGTGGGATCTTCCCAGACCGGGGCACGATCCCGCGTCCCCTGCATTGGCAGGCTGACTCTCAACCACTGCACCACCAGGGAAGCGCTCCCATGTTTTCTTATTTGTAGTTTCATTTTGTTATATTGAAATCTTTGACCCTCTGGGATTTTATTTGGTATAAGGAATGAATGAGGAACTAATTAATTTTTTTCCAGATGGCTAGCTAATTGTCCTAATATATTGATATTACATCTTCTCCCCGTTGGATTTAAATATCACTTTTATTGTAATTTACTTCCCATATATATTTGGCTCTTTCGACTCTATTCTATTTCATTGATTTCTAATTCTGTATTCCTATACCAGTACCAGCTTGTGTTAATTAATGTGGCCTTACTTTATAAATTCCAATAGAGTGGTATGGCATACTCTTTTTATTGATTGGGCAACTGAATATTTTCTCCCTAAAGTGATCTATAGAGTCAGTGCAAACCCAGTTAAAACTCTAGTAGGCTTTTTTGGTAGAAATTGAAAAGGATTTTTTTTTAAATAAACATGCAGTTACCATGTGACCCACCTATTCCACTCCTGGAATTTACCCAAGAGAAAGGAAAACGTGTGTCCTCACAAAGACTTGTACACAGGTGTTCATAGTGGCTTTATATGTAACAGCCAAAAACTGGAAATGACCCAAATGTCCTTCAGCAAGCGGAGGATAGACAAATTGTATATCCATACAGTGGAATACTACTTGTAAATAAAAAGTTAAAATTATTGATACATGCTCCAACATGGATGAATCTCAAAATAACCATCCTGAGTGAAAGAAACCAGAATAAATTTATTAAATACTATATGATTCCATTTATATAAAATTCCAGGAAAAAAAAAAGCTAATTAATCAACAGTGACAGAAAACACGGGACTTCCCTGGTGGTCCAGTGGTTAAGACTCTGCTCTTCCACTGCAGGGAGCACGGGTTCAGTCCCCGGTCAGGGAACTAAGATCCCGCATGCTGTGCAGCACGGCCAAAAAAAAATAAAGAAAGAAAGAAAGAATACAGGTTGTTACCTAGGGATGGACTGATGCATTATAAGGGGCCACAAGGAAATTTTGGAAAGCGATGGAAATAGTCTTAAATGTGGTGATGGTTTTACAGGTGTATACACAATGTCAGAATGCCTCAAATTGTATACTTTAAATATATGCAGTTTATTGTGTTGGTTGTACATCGGTGAAGTTGAAAAAATTTAAAAGAAATTCCAGAAGTAGTCTTTGCTCATTACTCTTCTTAGAATGTTTTAGGTATTCGTACATATTTATTTTCCCATGGAAACTTTAAAGTCAGCTACTCCAGTTACCAAAACAATCCTATCATTACTTTTCATTGAGCTAGTGTTATTTATAGATTTAGTGAGAATTGCTCTCTTTATAATATTGAGTAGTCCTTAAGTACTGTATTGTGTTTATTGCTATTATAAGTGAAATCTTTTCTTGCATCATATTTATTTTCTAGCTGGTTGTGGATATAGAAAAGCTGGCTGCCTCATTGACATCTCTTATTGTTTAAATAGTTTTTGAATTAATCCCTTATTGTTTTCAAGTGTACTTTTAGGTACATATTACAAAGCTGAAATAACTAAAAAGAAAAAAAAGGGAAGAGAGTGAGCTTCAGAGCTCTGATTTTACCAACACACAACTTGCTTCTCCTTTCCCAATTTTTTAAAAATTTATTTATTTATTTTTATTTTGGGCCGCCTTGGGTCTTTGTTGCTGCGCGAGGGCTTTTCTCTAGTTGTGGCGAGCAGGGGCTACTCTTCATTGCGGTTCACGGGCTTCTCATTGGGTGGCTTCTCTTGTTGCAGAGCACAGGCTCTAGGCGCGCGGGCTTCAGTAGTTGTGGCACTCAGGCTCAGTAGTTGTGGCTCATGGGCTCTAGAGCACAGGCTCAGAAGTTGTGGTGCACGGTTTAGTTGTTCTGCGGCATGTGGGATCTTCCCGGACCAGGGCTCGAACCCGTGTCCCCTGCACTGGCAGGCGAATTCTTAACCACTGCACCAGCAGGGAAGTCCCTCTCCTTTCCCAATTTTTATACCTCCTATTACTTTCTTTCATCTAGTTGCAACCACTAGTACTTTTTCTTTTGTTTAGTGTGAAGGTAAGGTATGGCCTGTTTGTGCCACCTAAGAACGTTGCACTTAAAATCTTTTAATTTTTTAAAAATATATTTTAGAAATTACTTCTCAAGAAGTTTCTACTATACAGTGGATATCATCTGTGGAAGCAAAGATAGAAGATAAAAAAGTTAAAAGAGAAAATAAACTAACTTCAGGAAAGTTGGAGCAGCTCAGAAAAGAAAAGGTTAGAAAAATGTCTTCATCCAATTGTTTTTCTGGCCTAATGACTTTTTCACTATCCTTGGGTTTTTCTGTTGGTAAAAGAGAGTATGGTTTTGTTTAGAAGATTACTTACATTAAATTAGATTTTACTTTAACGGAAACTTAAAGCAAAGTAGTATTTGTGCTGTGGCTGAAATTTTTAAAGTTTAAAATTCTTGAAAGTATCTTGAAATTTTGAAACTTAGGTCAAAATTGAGGATGTGTTTAGAATTAAATTTTTAAAATTTCTTATTCCCTTTTGATAAACATAAAATTGACCCCCTTTCTCCTTTATGTTAAGCTCACACTGGTTTAGAAGGATTTCCTCTGACAGGGATTTGAGAGTTAGAATTCTTAAGAAACCTATTTTATGACTTGGGACTAGGAGGAGTAGAATTCAGAAGGAACAACAAATATGCCATTGTCGCATTTGCTGCGCTCCTGCCGTATTGCAGATAGAGAGTATTGTTCGGCTCAGTTAGTAATCCCGAATCTAGAATTTGGCTGTCTGGACCAGAGAATGGGAAAACAAAAAAAATCAACATCACTTGATTCTGCTTTTGGCACTCAGTCTTAATAAGTAGAGTTTAGGGTAGATCATTAAAAAGCATTGGCAGGGCTTCCCTGGTGGCGCAGTGGTTGAGAGTCCGCCTGCCGATGCAGGGGACACGAGTTCGTGCCCCGGTCTGGGAAGATCCCACGTGCCGCGGAGCAGCTGGGCCCGTGAGCCATGGCCGCTGAGCCTGCGCGTCCGGAGCCTGTTCTCCGCAACGGGAGAGGCCACAACAGTGAGAGGCCCGCGTATGCAAAAAAAAGAAAAGCATTGGCACTTGACTGCTAAGTGCCATATAGAGACAATAGATTGATTCAGTGCCTGCCTTCTAGAAGTTTATATAAGATTGTGACTGTGACAGTAGCACACTAATATGAATAACACATTATTCATGGCATTGACACATTAATATGAGGAAAGTGTGGTTAGATAGGTTTCATTGTTATGAAGGTCTTCCTTCTATGAAAGGGCATGAATTATACCTAATATCTGTATCTTGTAGGGATTGGAATTTAACCAGGAAGTTTCATATGTTACTAAAGCTTATCCCAGAAACCGTTACTGTTGCTTTACAACATCTGACAATGTATTTGACCACATTCATGGCGACTCCTTTATTTCACTTTTCAGATAAACTTCTTCCGGAATAAACATAAAATTCATGTCCAAGGAACTGATCTTCCTGACCCAATTGCTACATTTCAGCAACTTGACCAGGAATTTAAAATCAATTCTCGACTGCTTCAGAACATTCTAGATTCAGGCTTCCAGATACCTACACCAATCCAAATGCAAGCCATTCCAGTTATGCTGCATGTGAGTATGAAGGCCTGTAAGTGAGTATGCGTGCATGTGTATGTGTGTGTGTTCATTCTCTTTCCTCTGTCTTTGAAATCTTCCTTTCTGCCTTATCTCCCCTTGTTGAAATCCTACCCTTGATTTCAAGGTCCATCTCTAATACCTGTGCCTCCGTAAGGTTTGTCTTGATCACTATTGCTAGATGTGATCTTTTTCCTTTACCAGCAGTTTCCCCTACCACCCAGTTCTCCATGTGTTTTCTTTTTCTTGCAACATTTGTCTTGCACTTTACACTACTGTGTATTTGCACTAATTATATTCATCTTTTCCATTTAACTAGGAGTGTTAATCTTCTGAGGATAGGGACTATGTTTTTTCATCCATGATTTAGTTTGTAATATTCAAGAACTATTTCAGAAATACAGAATTCTTGTACATAACCTTTGTTTTTTTATCCCAGTACTTTTTATTATTGAAGTCTATTTAAGTACCCAAAAAATGCATAGATTTTAAGTGCACAGTTCAGTGAATTTCAACAGTGCGTACCCTATGTAACCATCAACTTAGTGAAGATGTGTAACATTTCTGTCACTCCAGACAGTTCTCTCATAACCCTTCCATTCAGTCCTCATGTGACCCCCACCCAGAGGTAAGCACTTTTCTGGTTTCTATTGCCATGTTTTAGTTTTGCCTCTTATAGAATCATGTAAGTGGAATCATTCATTATTTACTCTTTTTGGTTTCTTTCACTCTAATACAGTTTTTGAGATTCCTCCATGTTGCATATATCAGTAGTTTGTTACTGAGTAGTATTCTGTTGTATGAATATACCATAATTTGTTTATGTGTTGTTGATAGAGGTATGAGTTAACTTAGACTTTTAGAAATTAAGTTTTTCTGAGGTTTCTTTTTGTAGTGGTGAGAGCTGACTTTTTTCCCCAACATAACCAAGATGGCCTTCAGTTCTAGTAGCCAAAGGATATGAGTTCCCTCTCTCCTCATCCATACTAATCCTTTTCATTTCCTTTAGGAACTGAAATAAGAATATATTTGAATGATGTTGTTGACTGACATTATAGTAAATTTGCTTTTAGTTTTCATTTAAGGTTGTTTCTGTAGTAACCTTAACTTAAAGCTTTAAAAATCACAGTGACAAAAAAAAAAAAAAATCACAGTGACTTTCTGAAGATGGTCACCTATAAATGACTCTGTCACTCAGGTTTTCACCACTTTTTATTTCTTACTTTTAGCCATTCTGTTATTTATTAAAACCTTCCTTAAGGATGGAGCAATGCAGATATCAGGTCAAAAAGTTGGTTTTGTAATTTTGCTTTGATAAAGAGGTTTAGGGGAAAGAAAAATTGAAATAATGGAAATAAGGTTGTGAATCATCTTTGGGTTTTAGTTATCTACTTTTTTTACCCAGTTCAAATGAACTTTAGTAATAATGCTCAGAAACTCTATTGGGGCAGTTGTAGCAGGGGTGGGTAGAAAAGCAAATATGGGAGAAGTTAGAAGAGTGATGGGAATGTGAGTGTTTGGATTTATTATGTATAATTTTGTTATTTTTATGGCTGGTAGCATTATTTGACTGGGGTCTGAAACATTTATGTACTCTTCCTTGTACTTAATATACTCTGTTTTTAGGGTCGAGAACTTCTGGCTTCTGCTCCTACTGGATCTGGAAAGACTTTGGCTTTTAGCATTCCTATTTTAATGCAGCTGAAACAACCCACAAACAAAGGCTTCAGAGCCCTGATTATATCACCAACACGAGAGCTTGCCAGCCAGGTATGACTGGTAGTTTCTGAAGAGGTTGTGTTTGTGTTTGTCAGTCATCTTTCTTATTTGAGGGTAATAGAAAGGTCCAAAAGAGTAAGGCCTGTGTCTTTCTTATGGTCACGTATTCTGTTCAGAACACACTTCTCTGTATTTTACTGCATATGGGCAAGTCTTTTAAGTCTTTTCAGTTTTATAAAATATGTTGTTCTTAACATTTATACTTTGGTATATGCTCTAAGATCCTTGAAGTTGGAAGGCTACTATAATATATAGTTTCCCTCTAAAACTTTTTTCCTCACCTAGAAAAATGAAACCTCATCTCAGTTTTTGAGAAAGTAAAACTATACAGTGATCCACTCCACCCTCCCAATATGCTTAATATAAAATACATGCCAAGTATGAAATAGTAACAGTACTGTATTCTACAAACAACATGTAACAGAATGGAAGAGTTTTGGTTTTATCTCTTGGAACTAGTTTACTAGACCAGAAGAAACTACTGAATCTGACTTAGTATTGACATTCCAAAATGCTGAGATTCCAGGTTAACCTACAGATTCTATGGGCTTAATTTCAGGTATTCATGGGTTGATACTAGATTTATTTTGTTAATAATGAAAAAGAGACTATACATCTTATCCAAGTATTTTAGCAGCTAATGTTTTTATCATTTTCTGTTTTAGATTCACCGAGAGTTAGTAAAAATATCTGAGGGAACAGGATTCAGGATACACATGATCCACAAAGCAGCAGTTGCAGTCAAGAAATTTGGACCTAAATCATCTAAGAAGTTTGGTAAGGGGTTCATGCTTGAGATGTAAGGGATTTAGAAATTACAAGTATCCTAATTGCTACCTAGAAGTTCTTAAAGTGTAGTTAGTTTGATTTTTAGAAAAGCTGAAAGGGATGCCTCCTTACCCCCACCCAGTAGTTATATAAATATATACCAGTGGTTCTCAACCAGAGGTGACTCTGCCCTTCACTCCCACCTCACCCTCTACCCCAGGGATACTTGGCAATATCTGGAGACATCTTAAGTCGTCACAACTGGGGAGAGGTGCTACTAGTATAGGGACAGAAGCCAGGGATGCTGTTAAACATCCTGCAACACACAGGTCAGCCTCCTACAACAAGGAGTTGTCTGAACCAAAATGCCAGTAATGCTGAGGTTGAGAATCCCTGCTTATTCTATTGATTGTTAATCTGCCATGGAAATATTCTGCAGATAAGATTGGTTTACATCCCTACTCTTAGATCAGCCAGAGAATCTGTTTTACTTGTCTTTTACCTTGAGCTTCTGAGTAAAATTGCATTTAAGGAAAGTATTTTCCTGAAAAACAAACAAATGTTTGATAAGCAAACTGGTAGATTATAGTATTCTTGCCTCTTAGAAGCTGAGAAGGCAGATCAAATAAAAGGAGAGTAAGGATATAGTAGTTTGTGCTATGATGGATTAAAAAAATACGTATGTTAGCTTATTGTGTTGTTGGTGTAGTGCATATAACCACTTCTCCCGACCTGAGGTTATTAACGGAAATTCAGGAGACTTAATCCCCTAATTCAAGAGGAATGAATGTTGTTTTTGCAATTTGTACCATTTATTTTTCCTTATAGATATTCTTGTGACTACTCCAAATCGACTAATCTATTTATTAAAGCAAGATCCTCCGGGAATAGACTTAACAAGGTACATTACTTTAATAATGTCTTTTATGTGTGTTTTTCATTAAATTGATTATATTTTGTCCTCAATTACTTATATTATTGCTCTTTGGAGCTTGCTATGTTGATGCTGAGAAACATGGTTTTCATTAAACTCATAGAAAAGTAACTATCCTCGTCTGGAAGAAAGTTAACAGATTCCCATAAGCAGTTAGTACAGAATTCCCCTAGAAATTTTCACATCTTTCAGCAATGGTGATGGTGTTCATAAGGTTTATCTGAGCTTCTGTCATTGCCAGTGGAACCTCATATCTTTGGGGCTAATGGAATAGGTACATTAATTTATATTTATCTTGTTTTTACCTTTTTCTTGCTTATTTTTCTTATACCTTTTTCTGGTATGATATGTAGATCTGAGAAACATCATTGTGATTTGACTCCTTCATGTGTTCCCACAGGTAGTGAAGCATCTTGGATCTTTCAGTTCAATACCCACAAGTTTTTTTTGTTATTTCTTAGTGTTGAATGGCTGGTGGTAGATGAATCAGATAAACTGTTTGAAGATGGCAAAACTGGGTTCAGAGACCAGCTGGCTTCCATTTTCTTGGCCTGCACATCCCACAAGGTCAAAAGAGCTATGTTCAGTGCAACTTTTGCCTATGATGTTGAGCAGTGGTGCAGACTCAACTTGGATAATGTTATTACTGTTTCCATTGGAGCAAGGTAATTGTTCTTTCACTTTATCCCACTCATTTTTTTAAAAAAACACAAGTCATTATTTTAGACTGAAAGAGATAGGTTGTGTGGCCTAAGATTGATAAAAAGAGTTTGACTGAAAGTAATATATTCTTTAAAGTCAAGATTGATTAAGCATTTTCTTTTTTTTTTTTTTTTTTTTTT
>RJWK010026147.1:0-27230 GCA_004363435.1 Platanista minor
AATGCAAGGGACACAGGTTAGAGCCATGGTCCCGGAAGATCCCACATGCCGTGGAGCAACTAAGCCCGTGCACCACAACTACTGAGCCTGTGCTCTAGAGCCTGCGAGCCAAAACTACTGAGCCCGCACACTGAGAGCCCGTGCTCCGCAACAAGAGAAGCCACTGCAATGAGAAGTCTGCGCACCACAACGAAGAGTAGCCTCCGCTCGCCGCAACTATAGAGAAAGCCTGTGCACAGCAACGAAGGCCCAACGCAGCCAAAAATAAAAATAAATAAATTTATTAAAAAAAAAAAAAAAAAAAAAAAGAATGCCCGCTCTAAGGCCAGACTGCCCAGTTTCACTTACTAGCACGTCAACATGGGTGTTACTTAACCTTTTGTCTCAGCTTCCTCATCTTCAAATACCTGCCTCACAGGCCTGCCATGAGGAGTGAGTGAGTGAATACAGGTAAGGCGCTCAGAGCCCCTACATGGCACATAGTGAAGGAACACCACGCGTTAGCTAGCGTCACACAGGAGCACAGAGGTCTGATCCTCGAGGGGGAGGTCACTGTCATCTGACCAAAGACTGTCAGAATGAATTTTGAAAAATCACTGTGAACCAGGGAACTCCCTGACACTTCAGCTCCAGGATGGAGACAGCTGTCACTGCTGAGGGCCTGGGTCCAATACCTGGTCAGGGAACTGAGATGCCACAAGCCGCACGGTGTGGCCAATTAAAAAAAAAAAAAAAAAAAAAAATCATTGTGAACCAGAAAGCTCAAAAACATTCCACCTAGGAACTATATTCATATTCTCTCAAGATACATATATTTTTAATTACTCTGTTTTGGGAGTTAAGACACAATTAACTTTTTAAAATATTCACTGCATTTACGTTTCTTTAAGTGAAAAGAAACTAGATGATCATTAGCTGAGAGCCCTGGAAGCACCCCCTCAGAGAGGCTGGCTCTTCTGGAAGCACGTGGTAAGGGGCTGGGGCCCTAGGACCAAGCACTACCCACTCAAACCCGTGCCTGAAAGGTCTGGGCCACGTCCCGTTGAAGAGCAATCATAATGGTGCAAAATGGGCTGCCAAGCAGTCATCCAGTGACTGTGCTCACCTGATGGTCTATGGTGAATGCAAGGAAAGGTAAATGCAAACAAAGCACGTCACCAGAAACATACTGACAGAAATAAACCTCATGGTTAGAAAATAATCCCTTTCTCCTATACTCCTACTTCTTCTGTGCAGTACAGGCAGTATTTACTGAAGATGTACTGGGTGCTGGAGATGGCTCCAAAGACCAATCTATCCTCTGGCCCTTGGGAAAACGGCATGGGAATGAACCGTTCCAGGAAAATGAAAGCCAGAAGAAGAGGAGACGGCTCATCAGGCCACACAGCTAAGTGCTGGGCACTGTGCTAAGCGCACTCAGCTACTTCCTCCCCTAACTGCTACAAGGACTCCAAAGGTAGGCACTGTTACCTCACTCTAAAGTCCTTAAAGCTTAGGAACAGGACCATTAAGTAACCGCACCTAACATCACGGAGCTAGGATTCAAATCCAGGCAGTCCAGGGGCTTCCCTGGTGGCGCAGTGGTTGAGAATCTGCCTGCCGATGCAGGCAACGTGGGTTCGTGCCCCAGTCTGGGAGGATCCCACATGCCGTGGAGCAGCTGGGCCCGTGAGCCACAACTACTGAGCCTGCGCGTCTGGAGCCTGTGCTCCGCAACAAGAGAGGCAGCGACAGTGAGAGGCCCGCACACCGTGATGAAGAGTGGCCCCCGCTCGCCACAACTGGAGAAAGCCCTCGCACAGAAACGAAGACCCAACACAGCCATAAATAAATAGGTAGATAGATAAATAAATAAGTAAATAAATAAACATTAAAAATGAATATCCGCTTAAAAAAAAAAAATCCAGGCAGTCTGAAGCCAGGACCTGAATTCACAACACTGTGATTAACTGCCTCTGCTGGTCTACTTCCTGGGAGGGTCCGGGAGGGCTTCCTCCTCTCGTGACCCACCTGGAAAATGGCTCTCCTCTTTCAATATAATTCATGCATCATCTTCTCTTTAAAACCTGACTCATTTGACTCCCATTCTCTCCCAGTCTTAGCAATTAGTAATATCCTCTTTCTGCCCACACAACTTTGTCACTAGGTGTGCCCGTCTCTCTCTCCCCCAGTGAATTGACGGCCCACTCCTTGAGACCAGAGACTTTGTCCCAATCACATTCCTTCTACTAACACCTTCCATAATATCGCTCATAGGGCAGGCAATGTCCACGGAATGAACAAGCAGAAGAAGACCCTTCAGTCTTCTTGGGCTTATCATCCATCACACCCAGTGGTTTTCAAAGTGATGGCAGCAGATAGGAAAAGGCTGACTGCCTGACATGAGAGGTACCTGAACTTCCCATCAGGATAACTTATGCAAGAAGATCCTGAAATCACATGTATACTGCACAATCAAGTTGCTACACTGCCACTTCTTTAAAAACTACACCTAGGGCTTCCCTGGTGGCGCCATGGTTAAGAATCCGCCTGCCAATGCAGAGGACACGGGTTCCAGCCCTGCTCCGGGAAGATCCCACATGCCGCGGAGCAACTAAGCCCATGCGCCACAACTACTGAGCTGGCGCTCTAGAGGCCGCAAGCCACAACTACTGAAGCCCACATGTCTAGAGCCCAAGCTCTGCAACAAGAGAAGCCACCGCAATGAGAAGCCCGCCCACCGCAACTACAGAAAAGCCTGTGCGCAGCAATAAAGACCCAATGCAGCCAAAAATAAATAAACATACCAATTAAAACAAACAAACAAACAAACTACACCTATGGCCTCTTGGTGAGTTCCTTATGATCAGTAACGAAGGAAGAAAAATTTAAGTCCGTGTACAGATAGTGGTAAATGATATCCTGGCACTAGTCAGCAGTGGATGGCTGCAGCAAGATACTGCACTCAGAGATGGTCCTGAAGGCTCCAATGAGGAGGTGGTATCCAGCCAGTGAGCAGACATTCAATTAGCATGCGTGGTTGTACCCCTGGTCAGGAAGGGGAAACGGCCAGAGAGGCAAATCCACACTGACTCACTGACAGTAGTTAATGTTTGGCTGGAGGGTCAGGAATCTGGAAACAACAAGGAGGGATAATCGGTGACAAAGAGATCTAGAGAAGGGACTGAGAATGGGCACGGAGTGCAAGGACGGCTGTGTCCTACGCAAGTGCCCACAATGACAGCCACTGCAGAAGCAGGTAGACAAGATGACCGGCCCTGTGTGTCTCTCTCAGCCTCTTTCACCAACTCTCAGTGAGCTCACGAACAAAGAGACATGGCAGCAGGGACTGGAGTGATGAATCTACTCAATGACATGAACTTCCACCAAGGATGATCTGGATTTTCCAATGTTAGGTATCTATCTGCAGGGCACAGCTTCTCGGGTATTTGGCATTATGTGCTTTCTCTAGCTCTGGACTTGGGAAGCAGCGACGTAGCTGGGAGCCCCAGAGAGCTGGGACCTGTGCCCCAGCCTCAGTTACTGCTTTCTGCACCCTCTCCTCGGTGCCATGCCTCCACACATCAGGGGGTCCTTCAGGGCTGGCTGTCTAGTGAGCCTGCTACCCAACCTTTGTCCCACACAATGCCCTGGAGCTGCCCTGGCCCAAGCGATATACAGAAGTGTAGGAGTTCCTGTAGAAGGGGACTACCGCACCAGCAAGCAGCTCCAACAGTGGTACCCTGACTCTTTCCGGGCACCTGTCCACCAACCTTGGCTCACATGAGCCCTAGAGGTGCATTTCCTGTGGCCCATCCAACATAGAAAACACACACCCAGGACTCACTAAAAGGGTACCCTAGCTGCCACTGTAGGCCCACCCACCAGTCTCAGCTCACCTGAGCCCCAGATTGCTTCTGTGTGCCCAGTAACTGTGAACTAGCCCTGGCCCAGGCCATCCAGATGCAACCATACCTGCTCCAACAAGGTATGAACTCCAACCCTGTGAAGCAGTCCCCTTCCAAATGTGTCCTTCTTTAGGTACTATCCCTGAGCACTAGAGTACAGAGTTCTCTTTCCAGTTTACAGTTATTCTGGGACTTCCCTGGTGGTGCAGTGGTTAAGAATCTGCCTGCCAATGCAGGGGACACAGGTTCGAGCCCTGGTCTGGGAAGATCCCACATGCCGTAGAGCAACTAAGCCCGTGCGCCAAAACTCCTGAGCCTGTGCTCTAGAGCCTGCGAGCCACAACTACTGAGCCCATGCGCCACAACTACTGAAGCCCGTGCACCTATATATAGCCTGTGCTCCTCAACAAGAAGCCTGTGCACTGCAACAAAGAGTAGCCCCCGCTCACCGCAACTAGAGAAAGCCTGAGCGCAGCAATGAAGACCCAACGCAGCCATAAGTTAATAAATAAATACACAGTTATTCTCCTATCACAGCTTAGTAATTCCTTAATATATTAAATTTGCCTTATTTAAATTACTAGTATATGGTTTTGTCTCCTCGTTGGACCCAGACTGACACTGTGTCTGCTCCCTAGCGTCACCATCTATGGACTCACTGCATGCCTTATTCACTGTTACGACACCACAACGACCAGGGAGTTTGTTTCAGGGTAAAAGTGAGGTGATGAGCCCATGATCACTAGATTCACTCATCTATCACATACCTCATCATTCAGAAGCAACTGGCTCTAGAGTATGGTGGAATGGCCTACTGGGAACTCACCGCACCAAACAGGGGACCTTGGGGTTAAAGAGCTGCCCCACAAGCTGCAGCTGTATACACTCTGCACAGATGGCCAACAGACGCTGCTACATCTCCTACTGTCCAGGAAAGAGGGGTCCTAATGAGAGTAGCATCTCACTGACACCTAATGACCAATCCAGGAAGTTTTCCTTCCCGCCCACTCAACTCTGGTTCTGACAGGTTAGAAGTCTTCGTACCCAGAAGCTGAATACTTGCCAAGGGTGATGCAGTTTCAGGATACCAGAAGCCTGCCTGACCAGCTGGACTCCGAATGCCTTTGAACCAACAGACTAAAAAAAAATGAAACAAACAAACAACAGTGACTAAATACAGTGACGGTCAAGGATAAAGAGAACATGAAACAGGCAGTGAATCCCAAAAAGTATGTCTTTAAAAAATGTATGTATTTCTAAACTAAGTTTCCTTCCAGAATGCTGACATGTCTTCCAAGAATAGTAACATCAATGCTGATAAATGTTTTCCAACCCTCTGAATTCATGTCATGAAACAGAATGACGAAAAATTAATAAAACATCACCTCAGAACCATATTCCCTCCCCCCCAAAAATTCAGTCAGTTATGGTTTTGTTTTTCTACATACACATGCTTCTAAATAAAATATACCTAACAACCTATGAAGAATGTAATGGAATAAATCAATGGGGGCAGACTAAAAGAATGCCTTCAATGTCTCCCTCAGCACCATTCACTGTCAAGGGCCGACTAGCACAAACAGATGGAGCATCAGTGGTAACTAAACAAGAAATTGCAAAAAGACAGTACTTTGGTATGAAGAGCCTGGGACTCTGGAGTCAGAATGCCTGGATTTGAATCCCAACTCTATCTCCTAACGAGCTACATAACTTTGAGAAGTCACTCAACCTTTGTAGAACTCAATTTTTTTTTCTTCTGAGAAACTGACACCCCATAGGTGTTAAAAAATATTAAGTTTATTTTTTAAAACAACACTGAACCCTAAAGCTGCTTAGAAAACATACATGCAAAATAAAATATAGTACAACAGTGGGTGAAGGCTACTAACTGTTTACCCTTAAGCAAGTCATTAAGGCCTCCAAGCATCAGTCTCCTTATCTGTAACTGGAGAATTTTAAAAAAATCCACTCAGAGGGTTGCCATAGAATCAAATGAGATATTACAAGTAAAGTACTTAATAGAGAATCTAGCACATAGTAATCATTAAGTCAAAGAGCAGCTATGTGTTATCATGACAAAAATTTTAAATGGGCAAAATAAAGCAGGTAACTGCAAATAAAATAAATGCATGGGTAGCAATATTAAAATCAGAAAAAATATAACTAGCAAAGATTACTCTGTTAATAGGAAATAAAGTTTTAATGAAGACATGTTTATTCATAGAGAAAATAAACATGTTGAACTACATAATGCAAAAACCACTAAAGTCTCCAGATAAAAATTAACAGAATTTACCAACAGTCATACAGGGTACCTATCAATCTGTAACAAACCAAGTAAACAAAAACATAAATGACAAATTTAAATAAGGCTTAACTGTTGGATTTATGTCAAGATTTAAACTCCACTGAATACTTCTTTTGTTAAGCTCCAGAAATACAAACCAATCAAACAATATTCCACCAAAAAAAACAAACAAAAACCTACATTTCAAAAGGCACAAGTTGTAGAGGCCATATTCACTTAAAAACAAAAAAATGGATGAAATATAAAATTCATAAAAGTTGAAACCATATACTTCAAAATCCGATTCACTTCAATATTCAAAGCTCTCTCAGATAAATACTGTAACAAAGAAGTAATAAAATCTGTAATTACAGTCCCACCGATAATTAATACTAGAGGACAGAGATCACCATTGAATTCTCAGTAACAACCGTAGTAACTAGCAAACAGTATGTACTAAATGAACATTTGCTGAGTGAACAGATTTAGAGTAACAACAAAACTGAGAACAGTGTATCTCAAAACTTTAGGTGTCAGGCCAAAGCTGTACTTAAAATTAAGTTCACGGCTTTAACCACCAGTATTATTTTGAAGGAAGGGAAAGAGAAAAAAAAAAAAAAAAAACTTTGGCTAAAGATTAGCACCAATTCAGAAAGGCCCAAAAAAGGACAAGTTACTTTAAAATATGAAAACTTAACGACATATAAAAGAGAACCGTTAAACAGTTAAAAAAAAGAGTAGTTAAAACTTGGCAGTTCTCACTGAATTCTATGCTTAAAAATGGTTATAAAGGCAAATTTTATGTTACATATGTATTTTACCACAATTAAAAAAATAATTTTTATACCTGAAACTAACACAACATTGTAAATCAACTATATTTCAATAAAATTTAAAAATAAGGACTTCCTTGGCAGGCCAGTGGTTAGGACTCCACGCTTCCAATGTAAGGGGTGTGGGTTCAATCCCTGGTCGGGGAGCTAAGATCAAGATCCCACATGCCATGTAGCACAGCCAAAAATATATATATTTTTTTTAATTAAAAAAAATTTTTTTTAATTAGAAGAAATTCCCTTGCTGGCCAGTGGTTAGGACTCTGTGCTCTCACTCCCGAGAGTATGGGTTCAATCCCTGGTCGGGGAATCAAGATCCTACAAGTGCGGTGCGGCCAAAAAATAAAAAAATTTTTTAAAAAATCTCATGATAAAATGAAAAAATATAAATAAAATAAAATAAATAATTTTTTAAAAAGGGCACGTCTAAAGGGGGGGAGGTTATTGAAAATAAAATAATATTAAAAAACAAAGAGCACAAACATTAACTAAGCACCAAGTCCAGAAATAAGTCCCAGTATATCAAGTCTATATATTTAAAAGAAAAATGAAAGGAATAAAGATTTTTAAATTTTAATTAAACAAATGATCAAAACTGACTCAGCGAGGAACATTAAACCTAGACCAATGACCATGAAGAAACTGAAAAATGTGCAGAGAATCACCTCCTTTAAAAGTTCCAGACCTGGAAAGTTTAACAAGTGATTATCCTTTAAGAAACAATATTCCTGGGGACTTCCCTGGTGTCCAGTGGTTAAGAATCTGCCTTCCAATGCAGGGGACGCAGGTTCAATCCCAGGTTGGGGAACTAAGATCCCACATGTCGCAGAGCAACTAAGCCAGCATGCCACAACTACTGAGCCCGCACGCTCTAGACTCTGTGCGCCACAACTAGAGAGAAGCCCGCACACGCAACAAAAGATCCTGCATGCCGCAACTAAGACCCAACGCAGCCAAATAAATAAATGAAACAGAATATTCCTGAGCACAAACAACATGCTTACTTAATGGAGTTAAAGATTAAATACTCTTAAAAACGTCTTCAAGTTATGAATGGCACATGATAATTAACGTTTACTGAGTCTTTCTAAGATTATCACTCTCTCATCTACCTCAAACTACCAAAGCCATGGTTTTAAATAAATTTCTACCACTGTTCCACTATTTATGGATATTCTGAAGTCAGTTTATCTTGTATGACAGACTCCTGACATTCTCAATGGACACATCAGGACCTTCAAGAACACATGATATGACAAATAACTAAAACATTTAAATGACCTCATCAGACCTTTAAGAAATATGTAAGATTAAACCACACACTGCTCTTTTTGACTTTACTGTATTAATCTCATAAGATGGTCACTGTTCACAGGGCAGAAAAATCACAAAAAAGCTTAAATGAAATAGGTGTGTGTGTGGGGGGGGGTGAGCAGTCCCCAGATAAGTGACTTCCAGGAAAACCTAGGAATTTCAAGGTCTTCTCCATTCAAATTCATGCCTTTGTAAAATTAAGAACAGAATGGTACCAATTAGTTACACCCAAAATAATGAACATCTCTGAGAAATATTACATGGACTCCTTATATCCTCAATATTTTGAGGTATTTTAGTCTTCACATTAACTAAAAACCTTACGTAATGTAACAGTGAGATCAATCCCTATACAAAGAAGTCTAATAAAACTCAAGCGACCACATCAAGAAAGCTGTGTCTACATGTACGGAAATTACCCTCCAAACTACAAAGATTGGTCAGAGAACAGCGCATCTCCATCCTAGGTTGCCCACACCTATTACAGTACCTCCCCCAGGTACTGTACAGGTACAGGTACAGAGTCAGCTCCCAAAGCTCAGGTACTGCCTGGCTCTGGCCCCTCACTCCTAGCTGTGCAGCTGGCCTTGAACAAACCCTTAGGCTTTCCATGCCTGTTTTGTCAACATAAAATGGGGATAACAGCACCTCCACTTCAGATTACTGAGGGCAAAAAAACATACAACCTAATAGAACTTTGCCTGACACAGAGTAGGTGCCATATAAATGCCAGCTAATGTTTTTGTTGTTTTGTTTTCGGCTGCACCACACAGCATGAGGGACCTTAACTACTTGATCAGGGATCATACCCGTGCCCCCTGCAGTGGAAGCTCAGAGTCTTAACCACTGGACTGCCAGGGGAGTTCCTAAATGCCAGCTAATGCTAATATATACTAATAATTGGGTTTGTGGCAGAGCTACTCAGAGATTACTAGATACACTGTAAATTAATGCCAACAGACCATATAAGCTGATTTCTGACCGGCCTTCCATTATAATCCTGGATAGCTGCTACTTCTATCTCTCATTGCTGTCCCAACTCACCTAAAACATAAGCCTCCTGGGAGGTCCCTGGCAGTCCAGTGGTTAGGACTCAGCATTTCACTACTGAGGGCCCGGGTTCAATCCCTGGTCGGGAACTAAAATCCTGCAAGCCACACGGCACAGCCAAAAAAAAAAAATAAGGCGTCCTGAGAGCAGAAACCACTCCACATGACACTTGCTTGCAACCTCACCATGCCCAGCAACACCCAAGATTTATATATGTTCCTCCAATGTTACAATCCCAGTATCCAGCATGTACCCAACACATCAAAAAGCCTCAACAAATGTTTGCTCAGTGAGTAAATATGCATTCTTTAAACTACGCCAACTTGCAGTCCAAGCTCCTGACTTGGCGAGTCTGGCCCTTGTTGCCACTGACCAGATTCTACTCATTTGTTGGGCATCAACCCTGACTTTGCTCACTCGGTACACTCACTCCAAAGCTGGCTCCCAGATGGTTGCTGTGGTTCTCTGCCCCCACAATGATGCGCTGTCCTTGCTCCCTCCCCTCCCCTGACAGGTCAGCCATCTCTAACCCAGCGCCTGAACTAGAGGCAATGCAAGTGTTTGGGGGGTGGGGCTAGAGGAGCATGAACCAGCAGACGGAGTGGGTGGGTCATGAGGCCTCCTTTCCCACAGGTGCGTCATGAACCCAAAAGGCTAGAAAACCTGTATTCCCCATATATTTTTAAAAGTTTAGTTCAGGGCTTCCCTGGTGGCACAGTGGTTTAGAGTCCGCCTGCCGGTGCAGGGGACACGGGTTTGTGCCCTGGTCCAGGAAGATCCCACGTGCCATGGAGCGGCTGGGCCCGTGAGCCAGGCCGCTGAGCCTACGGAGCCTGTGCTCCGCAACGGGAGAGGCCACAACAGTGAGAGGCCCGCATACCGCAAAAAAAAAAAAAAAAAAAAAAAGTTTAGTTCAGCTTCTCAATGCTTCCAATAGGGCAAAAGGCCTACTTCCTACCCAAATAATTAACTGTTCGGTAGCCAGACTTAAATGATGAGATAATGTTGCTTCTTATTTTAATGTTTGTTTCTAAATTAGTGCAAAATAATTCATATAATAAAAGATGCCGTGCAAGTAGTTTTTTTTAAATATAAATTTGTTTTATTTATTTATTTTTGGCTGCGTTGGGTCTTCATTGCTGCACTTGGGCTTTCTCTAGTTGAGGTGAGCGGGGGCTGCTCTTCGCTGTGGTGCATGGGCTTCTCACTGCAGTGGCTTCTCTTGTTGCGGAGCACGGGCTCTAGGCACGCAGTCTTCAGTAGTTGTGGCGTGTGGGCTCAGTAGTTGTGGCTCGTGGGCTCTAGAGTGCAGGCTCAGTAGTTGTGGTGTACGGGCTTAGCTGCTCCGCAGCATGTGGGATCTTCCCGGACCAGGGCTCGAACCCGTGTCCCCTGCATTGGCAGGCGGAGTCTTAACCACTGCGTCACCAGGGAAGTCCCTGTGCGTGTAATATTGAAAACTCCCGTGTTCAAATTTATTATAGCAGTTTAGATATAAGCATTAATACTAGGAAAGAGGTCGCAGCTTCTGAATGTTAGAGAACCCTGAGGCCCTGGTCTTGGCCTCTGCTCACTCTATGCTGTCCCTCCGCCAGCCACATCCACTACCATCAATACGCACACAATTCCCAAAAGTTGGTTTGGGGGGGACTTCCCTGGTGGTCCACTGTTTAAGAATCCAGCTTAAATGCAGGGGATGCCAGTTCAATCCCCGGTCAAGGAACTAAAATCCACATGCCGCAGGGCAACTGAGCCCACGCACTGCAACTACCGAGCCTGTGCACCCCAACTAGAGAGCCCGCGTAACACAACTACAGAGCCCACACGCTCTGGAGTCTGCGTGCCACAACTAGAGAGAAGCTCATGCACCACAACGAAGAGCCCACGTGCTGCAACGAAAGATCCTACGTGCCACAACTAAGACCTGATGCAGCCCAAAACTAAATTAATTAATTTTTGAAAAAAGAAAAAGAAGTTGGTTTTGGGGCTCAAATGTCTATGGTACAACTGTCTAATCTGCACCGCTCCCCACCCCCCTTGGATGTCTCAAGGCACTCTGATCTCAACATGTCCAAACCCAAATTTACATGCCTCAGCCTCTGTGGCAATGGTGAGCCAGAGCCCCTGGCGGCGTCCACTGCAAAGAAAATGGCAAGAGAGCAAAGGGACAGCCCCGCCCAATGCAAGGAAGACCTGTGCCCTGATGAGACACCCACAGCCCGTTCTCCACATCCATCCCCCCATTTTCCACATCCCATAAGCAAAATTCAAGTAGGCACACCACATGCCCTGTCAAATGCCCACCCATGCCTGACACCAGGCCACTAACTAGTCTTCCTGCTTCAGCCTCTGCCCTTACATCCATGATGCATCTGCAATCACTCTTTTAGAACCTAAGTCACAGCACTTCACTCTTCTGCTCAAAACCCTCCCATGCTCCCATCTTAACAAGATAAAAACCGATGTTGTCAGAGGGACAGACAAGACCCTCTGTCCAGGACAGAGCCCGAAAAGCAGGCACTCAGCAGACACTTGGCGGGACGGAGGGACAAGGGTGATGTACATATGGCAACATCGGATCCCCAAAACAGAGCTGCGGGCCAAAACAAGAGTGGGGCCCGCGCCCTCCACCATTCGGTAATAAACACACCAATACGTACAAGAGAACGAAGACCTGTCCCCAGATGTAGCCCTTCTGCAGTATCTCCTATCAGGAGAAACCCTTTCTGAAGTCAGTCTCCTAAGAATTCGCTTTGGCTCTCCCACATTCAATGCACCTCATTCGCCGTCTCCACTGCCACTGCCACCTCTCACCTGGGTTACTGAAGTGCCTTCCACCCGTCTCCCTGTAGCCACTGTCACCCAGCAAACAAACCATTATCCTCACTTCAGCCAGAGAGGTCTTCTCTGTTTTTCAAAGCCCACCAAGTGTCTCCAGGTGCTCTTAACCAAAAGAGCAAAACCCTCTGGCCCAGCCCTGCAGGCCCCACCCAGAGCTTCCCAGTCTCCCCCTCCAGGCCCCTGCTCCAGCACACCTGGCGGTGAGGGGGGCGGGGGGGGGGGCGGGCATGGTGAAGCTGGGCATGGCACAAGGCTTCCCTCCTACCTGGCCTAGTGATAGTTCTAACCCACAGGCAGCCGCGAGGACCAGCCTGAAACCTTTAATCCCACCTAAATCTCTCATTTTACATACCAGAAGAGAACAAGAGACTCTCTGGGTCACACCGTGAATTCCTAGCAAGGCTAGAAAAATGCCCAGGTCCCCGGTCCAGCCAGTGTTTGGAGGCTACATCCTCAGACAATCTGGTTTCCAGTAGGTGCCATACAGGACCTCATTCAGGAGGAAAAGGTATTAGAAAGCAAGCTTGAAATGTTACTTTCAGCTTAACTTTTAGCTGAAACTCAGTCTTCATACTCTGTTTTGCTGGCCTGACCAAGATTTTAGAAAGTGGTAAATAAACAGTTCTGGTCTAGAATTCTAGAGGTAAATTTTACTAAAGTTTACCTCAAAACTTTTTTCCACCAAGACACCTTTAAATAAAATTAGGTTTTCTGCCTCGAAACCACTAACTTCCAAACTCATATTGCACATGTGAATTTTTTACAAATAACTAAACACAAGCACACTGTCCTAACAGATGTGCGTCTCCAAGCTTGCCTGCAAGGTGGCCCTCATGAGGAAAAGTGTCCCCACGGTCCCCCTGCCTTGTACTTCAGGCCCTGCCCTCTCCTTCACGCCTCAGAATGGATAACAAACCCCCGGGGGAACAGGCAGCCCATCACAGCATGGTCGGGGACCCACAATGAAGCCTAGCATAAAAACACGATCTGGTCCACTTCTGAGAAACGTGAACCAAAATACAAAGCACAGTCAGCCAGTGGTCATCAAAGGCTACCAGGAGGAAGAGCTGGGGCCACGGCAGGCACAATGGTCCAAGAGCAGAATCTACGGGTAAGGTGGGCCAGCCAGAAGAGGGAGGGGCTCAGGGAAGCTGCCCCACAGCAAGAAGGACCTACAGGACAGGTGGGGTGCCCACGCACGGCAATTCTTATCTTAAATCAAGCTGAGCGGAGCAACTTTCTGTTTCATGCAATCTAAAGAACCCTAAATACAACAGAGAGTGGGGGGAGGAGGGAAGGATCAAGGTGAGGAAGAGGCACTAACGTGGTAGCACTTAGAGCACTCGACTTCCATCTGGGAAACACAACCAAAGGCAGCCCACCTGAGACTGAAGCCTAACAGAAACAATTATTCTCCTAAACTGGCAGCACAAAAGCTCCCAGCCCTCACAGTGAGGGCTGAAAAGTAGCCCGGGCTCCTCTAGCCAAGCCCTGCTCTAAGCAGGAGCTCTCCAAGCGCTGCACCCACGGGGTAATTTGCACACCTTCTTCTAAATGGCACACAGCCTTACATCTAGATGTGGAAAGGTTTATTTCCTGTGTCACCATGGTATTTCAGCAGTGAAGGGGAGAAAGGAGTTTCAGTTATTCCAGTCACGAGAGAGGGCTGGAAGGCCCTTTAGCGCTGTGTGATATACCAAAAGACTGTGTGGTGACCCCTGCAAGGAGGAATGTAACAGGAGGTGACCAAGAGTATTACTGTTCTTCCCCAGTACATGAAATACTTAGGAAAAGTTTAAAATATACTGAGAAAAAAACAGAGATTTCGTTTATTCTGATACCTCCTGAGCATGTCATCAAAACTGTTTAAAAGAGATTTACAGAGATGCTTCTTCAGCTCACAATGACCCTCTCAACTTAATAAAATGCCTTAAGAAATCCAGATGACCAAATCCACAATGGCTCCCAGAATGTACCACCTTCTTACAAGTGGAAGATCTGAACACACTGAATCCAACCCTGCAGGCAGAAATAAGGCTAAGGTGATTTATCCAAGGGAGCACAGACCCAGACTGGTCCCAGGCTGAGCAGATGGCAACCAGAGACTCCAAACACTCAGCGCTGCCTAAACGCCCAGAACTAATTCTGAAGAACTCCTGGGCTATTTCGTGGAAGAGGGTCACAAATACAGAAAATATTCCAAAGTGAACATTAGAAGTCATGCTTTAAGTTTCTGTTGCTTAAATATTAGTTGTGAAAACCTCCAGATGTATGTGAATTATCCAGCATCCGACTCTAAGAGTATATGGCTCCACTTTCAAGGGCATCTGAATGAGATGAAATCAAATTATGACAATACACCAGTCCTAAAATTTCAAGGATGAACATATGAATCCCAAGAAATTTCTGTCATCTTTAACTTCTTTTATCAGTGTCTTATAGTTTTTGGAGTACAGGTCTTGTGCCTCCTTAGGTCGGTTTATTCCTAGGTATTTTAAGATACCTTTTTGATGTGATGATAAATGTGATTGTGTCCTTAATTTCTCTTTCTGATCTTTTGTTATCAGTGTATAGAAATGCAAGAGACTTCTCTGTATTAACTTTTTTTTTTTAATAGGAACTCTTTTTGGGCTACATTGGGTCTTTGTTGCTGGGCAACGGCTTCCTCTCGTTGAGGTGAGCAGGGGCTACTCTTCATTGTGGTGCATGGGCTTCTCACTGCGGTGGCTTCTCTTGTTGCGGAGCATGGGCTCTAGGTGCACGGGCTTCAGTAGTTGCAGTACGTGGGCTCAGCAGTTGCGGCACGTGGGCCCTAGAGGGCGTGAGCTTCAGTAGTTGCAGTGTGTGGGCTCAGTAGTTGTGGCTCACGGGCTCTAGAGTAAGGCTCAGTATTTGTGGTGCACGGGCTTAGTTGCTCTGCAGCATGTGGGATCTTCCCAGACCAGGGATCACACCCATGTCCCCTTCACTGGCAGGTGAATTCTTAACCACTGTGCCACCAGGGAAGTCCCTGTGTATAAACTTTGTATCCTGCCACTTTGCCAAATTCATTAATGAACTCTAGGAGTTTTCTGGTAGTGTCTTAAGGATTTTCTATGTATAGCATCATGTCATCTGCAAACAGTGACAGTTTTACTTTTTTTTTTTTTTAACATCTGTATTAGAGTATAATTGCTTTACAATGGTGTTAGTTTCTGCTTTATAACAAAGTGAATTAATTATACATATACATATGTTCCCATATCTCCTCCTTCTTGCGTCTCCCTCCTTCCCACCCTCCCCATCCCACCCATCCAGGTGATCACAAAGCACTGAGCTGATCTCCCTGTGCTATGCGGCTGCTTCCCACTAGCTCTCTATTTTACGTTTGGTAGTGGACATATGTCCATGCCACTCTCTCACTTTATCACAGCTTACCCTTCCCCCTCCCCATATCCTCAAGTCCATTCTCTAGTAGGTCTGTGTCTTTATTCCTGTCCTGCCCCCAGGCCCTTCACGACACTTCTTTTTCTCTTAGATTCCATGTATATGTGTTAGCATACGGTTATTTGTCTTTCTCTTTCTGACTTACTTTACTCTGTATGACAGACTCTAGGTCCATGACCTCATTACAAATATCTCCATTTCGTTTCTTTTTATGGCTGAGTAATATTCCATTGTATATATGTGCCACATCTTCTTTATCCATTCATCTGATGATGGACACTTAGGTTGTTTCCATGTCCTGGCTATTGTAAATAGAGCTGCAATGAACATTTTGGTACATGACTCTTTTTGAATCAGTTTTACTTCTTTTCCAATTTGGATTTCTTTAATTTCTTTTTCTTCTCTGATTGCCGTGACTAGGATTTCCAAAGCTACATTGAATAAAAGTGATGAGTGGACATCATTGTCTTGTTCCTGATCTTAGAGGAAATGCTTTCAGCTTTTCACCCTTGAGTATGATGTTAGCTGTGGGCTTGTCATATGTGGCCTTTATTATGTTGAGGTAGATTCCCTCTATGCCCGCTTTCTGGAGAGTGTTTTTTTAATCATAAATGGATAAAATACCTAGGAATAAATCTACCTAAGAATGCAAAAGACCTGTACTCCGAAAACCGTAAGATGCTGATGAAAGAAAATGAAGATGACACAAACAGATGGAAAAATATACTATGTTCCCGGATTGCAAAAATCGTTATTAGCAATATTGACCCAAGGCAGTCTACAGATTCAATGTGATCCCTATCAACTTACCAATGGCATTTTTCACAGAACTAGAACAAAAAATTTTTTAACTTGTATTTTTATGGATACACAAAAGACACTGATAGCCAAAGCAATCTTGAGAAAGAAAAATGGAGCTGAAGGAATCAGGCTCCCTGACTTCAAACTATACTACAAAGCCACAGCAATCAAAACAGTATGCTATTGGCACAAGAACAGAAATATAGATCAATGGAATAGGTTAGAAAATCCAGAAATAAACCCACGCACCTAAGGTCACCTAATCTATGACAAAGGAGGCAAGAATGCACAAAGGAGAAAAGACAGTCTCTTCAATAAGTGGTGCTATGAACACTGGGCACCTACAGGTAAAAGAATGGAATTAGAACATTCTCTAACACCACAAATAAAACATAAAAATAAATTGAAAATGGATTAAAGGCCTAAATGTAAGATACTACAAAACTCCTAGATGAAAACACAGACAGAACACTCTTTGACATAAATCACAGCAATATACTTTTGGATCTGTATCCTACAGTAATAGGAAAAAAACAAAAATAAACATATGGGACTTAATTATACTTCAAAGCTTTTGCACAGCAAAGGAAACCATAAACAAAATGAGAACACAACCTACAGAATGGGAGAAAATACTTCCAAATGATGTGAACAACAAGGGACTGATCTACAAAATATACAAACAGTTCTTACAGCTCAATATCAAAAAAGCAAACAACCCAATTAAAAAATGGACAGAAGATCTAAATAGACATTTCTCCAAAGAAGACATACAGATGGCCAACAGGCACATGAAAAGGTGCTCAATGACACTAATTAATAGAGAAATGCAAATCAAAACTACAATGAGATATCACCTCACATCAGTCACAGTGGCCATCATCAAAAAGTCTACAAGGACTTCCCTGGTGGCACAGTGGTTAAGAATCCACCTGCCAATGCAGGGAACGCGGGTTTGAGCCCTGGCCCAGGAAGATCCCACATGCTGTATAGCAACTAAGCCCACGCGCCACAACTACTGAGCCTTCACTCTAGAGCCCATGAGCCACAACTACTGAGCCTGCACGCCACAACTACTGAAGCCCATGTGCCTAAAGCCCATACCCCACAACGAGAAGCCACCGCAATGAGAAGCCCGTTCACCACAACGAAGAGTAACCCCACTCACCGCAACTAGAGAAAGCCCGGCCCGTGCACAGCAACGAAGACCCAACGCAGCCAAAAATAAATAAATACATTTATAAAAGCCAAACATCTATAAATAATAAATGCTGGAGAGGGTTTGGAGAAAACGGAAACACGGGTGGTGGGATTATGAATTAGTACAGCCACTATGGAGAGCAGTAGGGGGATTCCTTAAAAAACTAAAACAGAGCTGTTATATGATCCTACAATCTCACTCCTGGGCATCTATCCAGAGAAAACCATAATTTGAAAAAAACACATGCACCTCTATGTTCACTGCAGCTCTATCTACAATAGCCAAGATATGGAAGCAACCTAAACGCCCATCGGCAGATGAAGGGATGAAGAAAATGTGATATCTTTATGCAATAGAATATTACTCAGCCACAAAAAAGAATGAAATAATGCCATTTGCAGCAACATGAATGGACCTAGAGATTATCATACTAAATGAAGTAAGTCAGACAAAGACACAAATATCACAAGATATTGTTTATATATAGAATCTAAAAAAAAAGGGTGCAAATGAATTTATATACAAAACAGACCCACAGACACAGAAAACAAACTTATGGTTATCAAAGGGGAAGGGGAGAGATACATTAGAAATTTGGGATTAACACATATACACTCTTAATATAAAACAGATAACCAACAAGAACCTACTGTATAGCACAGGGAACAACACTCAATATTTGGTAATAACCTATAAAGCAAAAAAGTCTGAAAAAAAAAAATACATAGGGCTTCCCTGGTGGCGCAGTGGTTGAGAGTCCGCCTGCCGATGCGGGGGACGCGGGTTCGTGCCCCGGTCCGGGGAGATCCCACATGCCGCGGAGCGGCTGGGCCCGTGAGCCGTGGCCGCTGAGCCTGCGCGTCCGGAGCCTGTGCTCCGCAACGGGAGAGGCCACAGCAGTGAGAGGCCCGCGTACCGCAAAAAAAAAAAAAAAAAAAGATATATATGTATAACTGAATCACTTTGCTGTACATCTGAAACTAACACAACATTCTAAATCAACTACACTTCCATTAAAAAAAAATTTCATGGGACTTCCCTGGTGGTCCATTGGTTAAGACTCTCCACACTTCCACTGCAGTGGGCTTGGGTTTGATCCTTGGTTGGGGAACTAAGATCCCACATGCCACGTGGTGCAGCCAAAAAAAAAAAAAAAATTGTGATTTTGTGAGCAGATAATATTTGAGTCTAACTGATTATGAAACCATATTCATTTTAATTTTAATTGAATTAGCTAAAATAAAAACTGGGAGTCACAGGGCCTTGACTGACACTTGCTGTTCCCTCGGCCTACAGTACTCTTACCCAGATGTCTGCACAGCTTTGCTCTCTGACTGTCTTTGGGTCTCTGCTCATTGTTACCTTCTCAGGGGGGCCTTCACTGACCCCGCCCCCCACCACTTAACACTGCAGGCATCATGCGCACATGCCCCACCCCATCACTCACCACCCCACACCACCCTACCTAATTTACTGTCTCTTCCCACACAAGGGGGCAGGGGGATCTTCAACTGCTTCGTCCACTAATGTATTCTCAGTGTGAAGGACAATTCCTGACACATAATAGATGCTATAAATATACGATGAATGAACCAGTGATTCAATGACCCTAGATCTCAGGTGTGCCTCTCAAGCTCCCAAGAGTATTTCAGGATGGTAAACGCCAGAATTCGCACTATTAAATAACACTGACAAAGAGCACTAACCTCACAGCTGCACGGTTATATTTAAATATGATGGAATAAACTACCTCTGGACTGTTTTTGTTTTACTGTTAAATAAAACCTAGTTTTTAGAAAGTTTTGTTCCACCACTCTTAGCAACAGAATTTCCATTACAATTTCTCAAGCCCACACATGGATTTCTAATCAACCTGGCTCTTTACAAGAGTCTAGATGAGTAAGCCCATGAGTGTTTCAATAAATAACTAAGATGATACTGAAACAAACTGTGTTTAACTTCCTGAACAAGCTAAAGACTTAATCCTATCCAATCATGAGTTTCCATGCAACAGGAAAGGGAAGAAAACAATCTTAAGATTCTCCTATATTCCAGAATCAGAATTAACTAAATCTGGAATCAACTTTGCACACGAGGAAACATATTCAAGGCATTATTTCCTAAGATCTAAGTTCTAATTCACCAAATAACCAACCCCCCTTTTTATTCCCCCCTCCTGTTTTGCCCCTTACCCTGTAGTCGATATACCTGGTAGTAACACACACTCCTTACTGCAGGAAACGCTGGCCTAGAATGCTTTCCTGTATCTTTCTGTTTAGCACTTTTGATCGTCTGGACAAAATTGGCTATACTGTCTAAACACATCATGGAAAATTTCTGCACTTCAAACGTGATACTGAAATTTTCAGATAACTTTTTAAAAATCCCTGATTCTACATTTCATTTGATCTGTTCAACAAACACTTATTGGTGGGATGGAGTCAAGATGGCATACTAGGAGGACGCATAATTCGCATCTCCTCACAACTAGGGCACCTACCAGGCACTGGTGGGGGACCACAGACACTTAAGGGCCAGGAGGAACCCCCAGCTACAGGCTTGTGGGATCATGGTTTCCAGGCCAGAGGTCAAGCCCGAGCTCTGAGTGGGAGCTCCAAGTACAAACCGCTGGACTAACAGAGAACCTCAGACCCCAGGGAATATCAATTGGAGTGAGGTCTCCTGGAGGTCCTCATCTCAGCGCCAAGCCCCAGCTCTATCCAACTGCCTGCAAACGCCAGTGCTGGATGTCTCAGGACAAACAACCAGTAAGACAAGAATACAACACCACCCACCAAAAAAAAAAAAAAAAAAAAGAAACGACAAAAAAATGTTACAGATGAAGGAGCAAGGTAAAAACCCTACAAGACCAAATAAATGAAGACGAAATAGGCAAACTAACTGAAAAAGAATTCAGAGTAATGATAAGAAAGATGATCCAAAATTTCAGAAACAGAATGGAGTAAATACAAGAAACATTTAACAAGGATCTAGAAGAACTAAAGAGCAAACAGTGATGAACAACACAATAACTGAAGTTAAAAATACACCAGAAGGAATCAAAAACAGAATAACTGAGGCAGAAAAACAGGTAAGTGAGCTGGAAGATAAAATAGTGGAAATAACTGCCAAGGAACAGAATAAAGAAAAAAGAATGTAAAGAATTGAGGACAGTCTGAGAGACCTCTGGAACAACATTAAACGCACCAATATTCAAATCCTAGGGGTCCTGAAAGAAGAAGAGAAAAAGAAATGGTCTGAGAAAATATCTGAAGAGATTATAGTCTAAAACTTCCCTAACATGGGAAAGGAAATAAGTCAATCAAGACCAGGAAGCACAGAAAGTACCATACAGCATAAACCCAAAGAGAAACACGACAAGACACATATTAATCAAACTATCAAAAATTAAATACAAAGAGTGATTATTAACATTTATTCAAAAAATACACACTTCCTGAGTTTGCCTGAAGATGGCGGAGTAGAAGGACGTGCTCTCACTCCCTCTTGTGACAGCACTGGAATCACAACTCACTGCTGAACAATCACTGACAGGAAGACACTGGAACTCACCAAAAAAGATACCCGACATCCAAAGACAAAGGAGAAACCACAATGAGACGGTAGGAGGGACGCGATCACAATAAAATCAAATTCCAAAACTGCTAGTTGGGTGACTCACAAACTGGAGAACACTTATAACACAGAAGTCCACGCACTGGAGTGAAGGTTCTGAGCCCCACATCAGGTTTCAGTCTCCGGCAACGGGAGGAGGAATTCCTAAAGAATCAGACTTTGAAGGCTAGCAGGATTTGATTGCAGGACTTCGACAGGACTGGGGGAAACAGAGAAACTCCACTCTTGGAGGGCACACACAAAGTAGTACGTGCATCGGGACCCAGGGGAAGGCACAGTGACCCCATAGGAGACTGAACCAGACCTACCTGCTAATGTTGGAGTGTTTCCTGCAGAGGCGGGGGATGGCTGTGTCTCACCATGAGGACAAGGACACTGGCAGAAGAAGTTCTGGGAAGTACTCCTTGATGTGAGCCTTCCCAGAGTCTGCCAACAGCCCCACCAAACAGCCCGGCTAGGCTCCAGTGTTGGGTCAACAGGCCAAACCACCAACAGGGAGGGAACCCAGCCCCACCAGAGGAGTAGACAAGTGGATTAAAGTTTTACGGAGCTCTGCCCACCAGCGGAACAGCCAGCCCTACCCAGCACCAATCCCTCCCATGAGGAAACTTGCTCAAGCCTCTTAGATAACCTCATCCACCAGAGAGCAGACAGAAGATGCAAGAAGAACTACAATCCTGCAGCCTGTGGAACAAAAACCACATTCACAGAAAGGCCAGATGAAAAGGCAGAGGGCTATGTATAAGATGAAGGAACAAGATAAAACCCGAGAAAGACAACTAAATTAAGTGGACAAAGACAACCTTCCGGAAAAACAACTCAGAATAATGATAGTGAAGATGATCCAGAACCTCAGAAAAAGAATGAGGCAAAGATCGAGAAGATGCAAGAAATGTTTAACAAAAACATAGAAGACTTAAAAAACAAACAAACAGAGATGAACAATATACTAACTAAAATGAAAAATAAACTAGAAGGAATCAACAGCAGAATAAATGACACAGGAAAATGGGTAAGTGACCTGGAAGACAGAATGTGGTGAAATTCACTGCCACAGAATAGAATAAGGAAAAAAGAATGAAAAGAAATGAAGACAGCCTAAGAGACCTCTGGGACAACATTAAACACAACAACATTCACATTATATGGGCTCCAGAAGGAGAAGAGAGAGAGAAAGGACCCAAGAAAATACTTCAGGAGATTATAGTTGCAAACTTCCCTAACATGGGAATGGAAGTAGCCACCCAAATCCTGGAAGCACAGAGTCCCCTACAGGATAAACCCAAGGAGAAACACGCCAAGACACACAGTAATCAAACTAGCAGAAATTAAAAACAAAGAAAAATTATTGAAAGCAGCAAGGAAAAAAAAACAAATAACAAACAAGACAACTTCCATAAGGTTAACAGCCGATTTCTCAGCAGAAACTCTACAAGCCAGAAGGGAGGAGCATGACATATTTAAAGTGATGAAAGGGAAGAACCTAAAACCAAGATTACTCTACCAGGCAACGATCTCATTCAGATTCGATGGAGAAATCAAAAGCTTTACAGACAAGTAAGAGCTAAGATAATTCACTACCACCAAACCAGCTCTACAACAAATGCTAAAGGAACTTCTCTAACTGGGAAACACAAAAGAAGGAAAGGACCTAGAAAAAGAAACACAAAACAATTAAGAAAATGATAATAGGAACATATATATTGATAATTACCTTAAACGTGAATGGACTAAATGCTCCAACCAAAAGACACAGGCTCACTGAAAGGATACAAAAACAAGACCCAAATATATGCTGTCTACAAGAGACCCACTTCAAACCTAGCAACAAATACAGACTGAAAGTGAGGGAATGGAAAAAGATATTCCATGCAAATAGAAATCAAAACGAAGCTGTAGTAACAAAACTCGTGTCAGATAAAATAGACTTTAAAGTAAAGAATATTACAGGAGACAAGATAGGACACTACACAATGATCATGGGATCAATCCAAGAAGTTACAACAATTATAAATATATATACACCTAACACAGAAGCACCTCAATACATAAGGCAACTGCTAACAACTATAAAAGAGGAAATCAACAGCAACACAAAAATACTGGGGGACTTTAAAGCCTCACTTACAACAATGGACAGATCATCCAAACAGAAAATTAATAAGGAAGCACAAGCTTTAAATAACACAATAGACCAGACAGATTTAGTTGTTATTTATCAGACGTTCTATCCCAAAACAGCAGATTACACTTTCTTCTCAAGTGCGCACAGAACATTCTCCAGGATAGATCACATCTTGGGTCACAAATCAAGCCTCAGTAAATTTAAGAAAATTTAAATCATACCAAGCATCTTTTCTGACCCCAATGCTATGAGATTAGAAATCAATTACAGAGAAAAAGACATAAAAAACACACATACATAGAGGCTGAACAATACGTTACTAAATAACCAAAAGATCACTGAAGAAATCAAAGGTGAAATCAAAAAATACCTAGAGACAAATGACAATGAAAACACGATGATCCAAAACCTACAGGATGCAGCAAAAGCAGTTCTAAGAGGGAAGTTTATAGCAATACAAGCCTACCTCAAGAAACAAGAAAAACCTCAAATAAACAACCTAACCTTACACCTAAAGGAACCAGAAAATGAAGAACAAACAAAACCCAAAGTTAGCAGAAGGAAAGAAATCATAAGGATCAGAGCAGAAATAAATGAAATTGAAACAAAGAAAACAATAGCAACGATCAATAAAACTAAAAGCTGGCTCTTTGAGAAGATAAACAAAACTGATAAACTATTAGCCAGACTCATCAGGAAAAAGAGGAAGAGGACTCAAATCAATAAAATTAGAAATGAAAAACAGGAAGTTACAACAGACACTGAAAAAATACAAAGCATCCTAAGAGACTCCTACAAACAACTCTACGCCAATAAAATGGACAACGCGGAAGAAATGGACAAATTCTTAGAATGGTATAAACTTCCAGGACTGAACCAGGAAGAAACAGAAAATATGAACAGACCAATCACAAGTAATAAAATTGAAACTGTGATTAAAAATCTTCCAACAAAGAAAAGCCCAGGACCAGATGGCTTCACAGCTGAATTCTATCAAACATTTAGAGACGAGCTAACACCCATCCTTCTCAAACTATTCCAAAAAACTGCAGAGGAAGGAACACTCCCAAACTCATTCTATGAGGCCATGATCACCCTGAAACCAAAACCAGACAAAGATACTACAAAAAAAAGAAAATTACAGACTAACATCACTGATGAATATAGATGCAAAAACCCTCAACAAAATACTGGCAAACAGAATCCAACAAAACATTAAAAGGATCATACAAGATGATCAAGCGGGATTTATTCCAGGGATGAGAGGATTCTTCAATATACACAAATCAATCAATGTGATACACCATACTAACAAACTGAAGAACAAAAACCATATGATCATCTCAATAGATGCAGGAAAAGCTTTTGACAAATTTCAACACTCATTTACGACAAAAACTCTCCAGAAAGTGGGCATAGAGAAAACCTACCTCAACATAATAAAGACCACATGCTACAAACCCACAGCAAACATCATTCTCAATGGTGAAAAACTGAAAGCATTTCCTCTAAGATCAGGAACAAGACAAGGATGTCCACTCTCGCCACTATTTTTCAACATAGTTTTGGAAGTCCTAGCCACGGCAATCAGAGAAGAAAAAAATAAAAGGAATCCAAATTGGAAAAGAAAAACTGTCACTGTTTGCAGATGACATGATACTACATACATAGAGAATCCTAAAGTTGCCACCAGAAAACTAGTAGAACTAATCAATGAATTTAGTAAAGTTGCAGGATACAAAATTAATGCAGAGAAACCTCTTGCATTCCTAAACACTAATGATGAAAAATCTGAAAGAGAAATTAAGGAAACACTCCCATTTACCATTACAGCAGAAAGAATAAAATACCTAGGAATAAACCTACCTGGGAGACAAAAAACCTGTATGCAAAAAACTGTAAGACACTGATGAGAGAAATTAAAGATAATACAGAGAGAGATACACCACGTTCTTGGATTGGAAGAATCAATATTGTGAAAATGACTATACTACACAAAGCAATCTACAGATTCAGTGCAATCCCTATCAAATTACCAATGGCATTTTTCACAAAACTAGAACAAAAAATCTTAAAATTCGTATGGAGACACAAAAGACCCCAAATAGCCAAAGCAGTCTTGAGGGAAAAAAACGGAGCTGGAGGAATCAGACTCCCTGACTTCAGACTATACTACAAAGCCACAGTAATCAAGACAATATGGTACTGGCACAAAAACAGAAATATAGATCAACAGAACAGGAGAGAAAGCCCAGAGATAAACCCACGCACCTATGGTCAACTAATCTATGACAAAGGTGGCAAGGATATACAATGGAGGAAAAACAGTCTCCTCAGTAAAGTGGTGCTGGGAAAACTGGACAGCTACATGTAAAAGAATGAAATTAGAATATTCCCTAACACTATCCACAAAAATAAACTCAAAATGGATTAGAGACCTAAATGTAAGGCCAGACACTATAAAACTCTTAGAGAAAAACATAGGAAGAACACTCTTTGACATAAATCACAGCAAGATCGTTTTTGATCCACCTCCTAGAGTAATGGAAATAAAAACAAAACAAATCAGACCTATGAAACTTAAAAGCTTGTGCAAAGCAAAGGAAACTACAAACAAGACAAAAAGACAACCCTCAGAATGAGAGAAAATATTTGCAAATGAATCAACAAAGAATTAATCTCCAAAACATATAAACAGCTCATGCAGCTCAATATTGAAAACACAAACAACCCAATCCAAAAATGGGCAGAAGACCTAACTAGACATTTTTCTAAAGAAGACATACAGATGGCGAACAAGCACATGAAAAGCTGCTCAACATCACTAATTATTACAGAAACGCAAATCAAAACTATAATGAGGTATCACCTCACACCAGTTAGAATGGGTATCATGAGAAAATCACGAACAACAAATGCTGGAGAGGGTGTGGAGAAAAGGGAACCCTCTTGCACTGTTGGTGGGAATGTAAAATAATACAGCCACTATAGCCAACAGTATGGAGCTTCCTTAAAAAACTAAAAATAGGGCTTCCCTGGTGGCGCAGTGGTTGAGAGTCCGCCTGCCGATGCAGGGGACGCGGGTTCGTGCCCCGGTCCGGGAAGATCCCACATGCCGCGGAGCGGCTGGGCCCGTGAGCCATGGCCGCTGAGCCTGCACGTCCGGAGCCTATGCTCCGCAACAGGAGAGGCCACAACAGTGAGAGGCCCGCGAACCGCAAAACAAACAAACAAAAAACCAAAAAAGCTAAAAATAGAATGACCATATGACACAGCAATCCCACTACTAGGCATATACCCCAAGAAAACCATAATTCAAAAAGACACATGGGGCTTCCCTGGGGGCGCAGTGGTTGAGAGTCCGCCTGCTGATGCAGGGGACACGGGTTTGTGCCCCGGTCCAGGAAGATCCCACGTGCCGCAGAGCGGCTGGGCCCGTGAGCCATGGCCGCTGAGCCTGCGTGTCCGGAGCCTGTGCTCCGCAACGGGAGAGGCCACAACAGTCAGAGGCCCGCATACCGCAAAAAAAAAAAAAAAAAATGTAAACAAGAAGACACATGTACCCCCGTGTTCACTGAAGCACTATTTACAATAACCAGGTCATGGAAGCAACCTAAATGCCCACCGACAGACGAATGGATAAAGAATATGTGGTACTGGGCTTCCATGGTGGCTCAGTGGTTGAGAGTTCGCCTGCCGATGCAGGGGACACGGGTTCGTGCCCTGGTCCGGGAGGATCCCACGTGCCGCGGAGCGACTGGGCCCGTGAGCCATGGCTGCTGAGCCTGTGCTCCGCAACGGGAGAGGCCACGACAGTGAGAGGCCCGCG
>RJWK010026148.1:8600-27328 GCA_004363435.1 Platanista minor
AATTCATTCTACGAGGCCACCGTCACCCTGATACCAAAACCAGACAAGGATGTCACAAAGAAAGAAAACTACAGGCCAATATCACTGATGAACATAGATGCAAAAATCCTCAACAAAATACTAGCAAACAGAATCCAACAGCACATTAAAAGGATCATACACCATGATCAAGTGGGGTTTATTCCAGGAATGCAAGGATACTTCAATATACACAAATAAATCAATGTGATATACCATATTAACAAACTGTAGGAGAAAAAGCATACAATCATCTCAATAGATGCAGAGAAAGCTTTTGACAAAATTCAACACCTATTTATGATAAAAACCCTGCAGAAAGTAGTCATAGAGGGAAATTTCCTCAACATAATAAAGGCCATATATGACAAAACCCACAGCCAACATCGTCCTCAATGGTGAAAAACTGAAAGCATTTCCACTAAGATCAGTAACAAGGCAAGTTTGCCCACTCTCACCACTCTTACTTGACATAGTTTTGGAAGTTTTAGCCACAGCAATCAGAGAAGAAAAGGAAATAAAAGGAATCCAAATCAGAAAAGCAGAAGTAAAGCTGTCACTGTTTGCAGATGACATGATACTATACATAGAGAATCCTAAAGATGCTACCAGAAAACTACTAGAGCTAATCAATGAATTTGGTAAAGTAGCAGGATACAAAATTAGTGCACAGAAATCTCTAGCATTCCTATACACTAATGATGAAAAATCTGAAAGTGAAATCAAGAACACTCCCATTTACCACTGCAACAAAAAGAATAAACTATCTAGGAATAAACCTACCTAAGGAGACAAAAGACCTGAATGCAGAGAAATATAAGACACTGATGAAAGGAATTAAAGAAGATACTAATAGATGGAGAGATATACCATGTTCTTGGATTGGAAGAATCAACATTGTGAAAATGACTCTACTACCCAAAGCAATCTACAGATTCAATGCAATCCCTATCAAACTACCACTGGCATTTTTCACAGAACTAGAACAAAAAATTTCACAATTTGTATGGAAACATAAAAGACCCCGAACAGCCAAAGCAATCTTGAGAACGAAAAATGGAACTGGAGGAATAAGGCTCCCTGACTTCAGACTGTACTACAAAGCTACAGTAATCAAGACAGTATGGTACTGGCACAAAAACAGAAATATAGATCAATGGAACAGGATAGAAAGCCCAGAGATAAACTCACACACATATGGTCACCTTATCTTTGATAAAGGAGGCAGCAATGTACAGTGGAGAAAGGACAGCCTCTTCTATATGTGGTGCTGGGAAAACTGGACAGGTACATGTAAAAGTATGAGACTAGAACACTTCCCAACACCATACACAATAAAAGCTCAAAAGGGATTAAAGACCTAAATGTAAGGCCAGAAACTATCAAAGTCTTAGAGGAAAGCATAGGCAGAACACTCTATGACATAAATCACAGCAAGATTCTTTTTGACCCACCTCCTAGAGAAATGGAAATAAAACCAAAAATAAACAAATGGGACCTAATGAAACTTCAAAGCTTTTGCACAGCAAAGGAAACCATAAACAAGACCAAAAGACAACTCTCAGAATGGGAGAAAATATTTGCAAATGAAGCAACTGACAAAGGATTAATCTCCAAAATTCACAAGCAACTCACGCAGCTCATTAACATAAAAACAAACAACCCAATCCAAAAATGGGCAGAAGACCTAAATAGACATTTCTCCAAAGAAGATATGCAGACTGTCAAAAGACACATGAAAGAATGCTCAACATCATTAATCATTAGAGAAATGCAAATCAAAACTACAATGAGATATCATCTCACACCAGTCAGAATGGCCATCATCAAAAAATCTAGAAACAATAAATGCTGGAGAGGGTGTGGAGAAAAGGGAACACTCTTGCACTGCTGGTGGGAATGTGAATTGGTGCAGCCACTATGGAGAACAATATGGAGGTTCCTTATAAAACTACAAATAGAACTACCATATGACCCAGCAATCCCACTCCTGGGCATATACCCTGAGAAAACCATAATTCAAAAAGAGTCATGTACCAAAATGTTCATTGCAGCTCTATTTACAATAGCCAGGATATGGAAACAACCTAAGTGTCCGTCATCGGATGAATGGATAAAGAAAGTGTGGCACATATATACAATGGAATATTACTCAGCCATAAGAAGAAACGAAATGGAGTTATTTGTAGTGAGGTGGATGGACCTAGCGTCTGTCATACAGAGTGAAGTAAGTCAGAAAGAGAAAGACATATACCGTGTGCTAACACATATATATGGAATCTAAGAAAAAAAGAAATGTCGTGAAGAACCTAGGGGCAAGACGGGAATAAAGACACATACCTACTAGAGAATGGACTTGAGGATATGGGGAGGGGGATGGGTAAGCTGTGATAAAGTGAGAGAGTGGCATGGACATATATACACTACCAAATGTAAAATAGATAGCTAGTGGGAAGCAGCCGCATAGCACAGGGAGATAAGCTCAGTGCTTCGTGACCACCTGGATGGGTGGGATAGCGAGGGTGGGAGGGAGGGAGAGGCAAGAGGGAGGAGATATGGGAACATATGTATATGTGTAATTGGTTCACTTTGTTATAAAGTAGAAACTAACACCATTGTAAAGCAATTATATACTCCAATAAAGATGTAAAAAAAAAAAAAAGAATTTTTGGGACTGGGAACCACATACACTAGAGGTGACAGTATAAGTGCATATAATCTAATTATTATACTTGATGAATAAAGCTAAACAATTTGGCTTTATTCATCAAGTATAATAAAAATATGTATACCCTTAACCCAGCTATTGCATTTCAACTCTAAAAACATGGAAAGTAGACAAAGATGTTCATTACAGTGTTGTGATAATCAACATAGCCAACAAAAATATCCAACAGGGCTTACCTGGTGGCGCAGTGGTTGAGAGTCTGCCTCCCGATGCAGGGGACACGGGTTTGTGCCCCGGTCCGGGAGGATCCCACATGCCGTGGAGCGGCTGGACCCGTGAGCCATGGCCGCTGAGCCTGTGCGTCTGGAGCCTGTGCTCCACAACGGGAGAGGCCACGACAGTGAGAGGCCCGCATACAGCAAAAACAAAAAACAAAACAAAACAAAAAATATCCAACAATAGGGAGGTAATTAAATAAATAATGGAATAACATGATAGGGAATTTTGATGTCTATAAAAAGCGGTAACACCATACAAAAACACAGTGAAATGCTAAATGAAAATTACTTAAATTTCTCTCTCAAGTGTGACTGTATATGTGTGTATAAACAAACACAATTTATAGAGAAAGATAAGTAGTAATGCTTCAAAATGTCAATTTTGGGCTGGCTAATCTGAGCTGAAGGATTATAAATTATTATGTTTCTTATATTTTTTAATTTCTACATTTTGGGCAATAAGCATATGCTAATTTTATATGAGAAAATATGGTTATATATTTAATAATTTGATCTTAAAACACCTTAGGTAAGGGAATCAGACAATAGATGGCAAAATGTAGAAAGTCTTTGGGGAAAAACAATTAAAAATTGGAATACAAATATACAAGCTTGCGAGATTTTATAGGTGTTGACATGAAATAGCAATATAGGCTCTCCATTCAAGATTTTTCAAACGAAAAAGGCTACTGAACCATTTTATCACACAAAAACTGAAACTCTATTCAAAATGCTTTCAGTTTTGAAGATGTTAGCCGATTAAAATATATTGTTTTGCTTAAGAGTTACTCTGCTACAGGAGCCATTTGTTTTCCTTGTCTGCAAAGCCCCAGAAATACTTAACTCACATTTATACTTAAATATGAGACTGAGATCAGTGTGTCCAACAAGAGTTATATGTGACCGCTAAAGACAGAAAGATGTTGATAATGTAACCTGCTTTTTCTACCTTCAGACATGTCTAACTACAGTCCAACTTGTCTCCTGCTAGATGAAGCATAAACCCACAGAGAAAAGCCACACTGGAGTTGGGAACTATTCCACCTTCAGTGTCATTCAAACGAAGCCTCAGAGAAAATTCTGTGTTCTTTGGGCAGGAGGAACCTCCACTTTTATCTTCAGATTTATAAAAGCATATTAGGCTGTACTGCTGGCCAACACAGTCCCCTTTTCAAAGGCAAAATGATTGTATTGCCTCTAACATGATGCTTACCTAAAACTATTTGTTGAAAGTGTCCTTAAAATGTAAGTGTCCAGATGTAAATATGCACTGATTAACCGTTAATCTCAGTTCTGAGCTTCTCATGATACAAAAAATAGATCCTACTTTTGAGATGCATGAATGGGTTCGCCTGAGGTTTACATCTGGATACTAATTATTAATGCTCACTGTATTTCTTTTTCATAAAATTTATGGTGACCTTATGAAATTCCCTAGAGTTTAAGAGGGAAAAGTACTGGTCCTTAAATTTAAAAACCTGGGGAGTACTCTAGGTTACAGGCAAGTTTCCTGTCAGTACAACTAAAGTTTCAGTCTGGAGAGCGTGAAACCCTCATCCTGTTTGTCTGTCATGAAATCCTCCTCCAACATTGCCACATCCAGGCAACGTGAAGAAAGAGCTGAAGTATGTGGAGAAGTTATTGACTATATTATGGCATTATATGAGTATATAAATCCTATGTGCATGCAAGTACACTTCATATATTTGTATATTTATTTATACATACATAACTCATGTATCTAATTTTATGCTCAGTTACAGTTGGGAGGACTAAGTAAATGAAATATTGTACATGTGTAGATAGATTTTCATGACAGGTAAATGTTATCAGGTATGAAGTGATATATAGGAATAGGAAAATAGACTTTAACATATAAAAAAGTAATTTAAAAAGACTTTGCTTTTCCATTTATATATAATTCAAGTTCTCTAACTAGGAAAACTATTAGATACCTAGAGTTTAAAATTTATCTTGAGTATAAGGTGCCTTACACTCTTGCTAGGAGTAGAGCCCGAGGGACAGCTCTAAAGTATATTCTACACCAGTGTCATTCAAAGTGCATTCTGAGAATGGTGAGCTATTGAACCATGATTGAGTAAATACAGAAATTGAGCGAGTGATTGAACACCTTTACAGCAATTCTGCAGGCTAATTTTGTTTCTGTTGGATCTAATAATAAAAAGTATCAAATAATCTACCACAGATTGAAATTTATTTTAAAAATGTCCTTCCCCACAAATTCCCCACAGAGAATGTAAGCAGCCCTGTTCTAGACTGTCTCACTGAGATTTCCAGCACAACTGATCCCCAACTGCCCTCAGCACTTACCTTATCAGTATGGTACATTTGCTGGCTTCCTACCTTCCCTCTTACTTTCACACTTGTCTACAGAAGTTTCCTGAGGTTACCTTCCAAATAAACTGCCTGAATTTGTATTTTGTCTCAGAGTCTGCTTCTGATGTCAGAGAGTTTGATTGGTCTACTCCTGTACCTCTGATATCTGTAACAATGCCCGACAAACAACAGTAGCTATTCTATCAATCTTAATTAATTAATTAATGTTTCTTATTACAGGTTGGGTAACCTTGGACAAATCGGTCTACTTCCCTGTCGCTCATATTTTTCATGTACATATCAATAGTTCAGAATGGATAACCCCAAAGTACCTTCTGGCTTCCAGCTCTATGGTTATATAATTTGTTTTGTGAAAGACTGTGGTAGACAATGCCCCAAATCCAAAGAAGAGGCAGATTTCAGTGAACTCAGGTAGGTGGAAGTGATATTGATGAGAATTAGGAAATATGGAGGATGCTTAGGATTGGGGTAGGCAAAGAGGAAGGAAGAATCCATTTGGAGACAAGTTGATGTTTAAGGGATGAGAAATCACAGACATGTTGAAAAGCCAGTGTGTAAACCAGGATTGACCTATAAAGCAAATGTGTTTAGGACAGTGGGAAATTATCCTGGGAAAGCATTTAAGGACAGGATTAATGGCTTCCTCTGCCTGACAAAAACTGGCAATATACAAGTATGTGTGTACAGAAAACATTATGAGTCTATAATACTAAGGGAGGACAGCAAAAAAATTAAATCTACCTCTAGCTGCAATTCATTTCAATAGAACATTCTAAGCACTAAGAGTCCATAGAGATAAGGACATGAGTTAACTACAACATTTGAGTGTTGCCTATGCTCCGGGCATTATACTAAGTGCTTTATACACAGAGTCTCATTGAACCCTCAAGACAACATATGAGATAGTAAAGTTCTATCCTCATTCTGCTATGAGGAACTGAGGCATACCACCACCAACCTCATAGAATTTGAATCAAGTAATGTTTACACCAGGCCTAGGGGGATTCATGATCTTTAAACGAGAGCTGTCACATGCAACATGCATCCAGCACCTAAGAAGTCACATCTATCTTGAGGACTTGTTCAATGGAGAGTAGAAGGCACATTATGGGTTACACAAGAGTGGAAGCACCTGAGAGACGTTAGGCAGATGTTTAGGTGAGAATAAGGAGCTCCCCAGATAATCTATATGAGAACGCATATCAGGGAATAATAGAAAGGAGGATCCAGCATAAGGGCAATTTAACTACCCACCTAAACTGGCTTACCTTTCAGAAAAGGTGAGTATTGGCCTAAATGCTATTTTTTATTTTTTTTAATTGAAGTATAGTTGATTTACAATATCAGTTTCAGGTGTACAACATAGTGATTCGATATTTTTATAGATTATACTCCATTTAAAGGTATTATTTAAAAAATGGCTAGGGGCTTCCATGGTGGCACACTGGTTGAGCATCCGCCTGCTGATGCAAGGGACACGGGTTCGTGCCCTGGTCCGGGAAGATCCCACATGCCGCCGCGGAGCGGCTGGCCCCGTGAGCCATGGCCGCTGAGCCTGCGTGTCCGGAGCCCGTGCTCGCAAAGGCAGAGGCCACAACAGTGAGAGGCCCGCGTATCGAAAAAAAAAAAAAAAAAAAAAAAAAAGCTATATTCCCTGCGCTGTGCATTACATCCTTGTGGCTATATATTTTATACAGAGTAGCTTGTACCTCATTTGCAAGTTTCTTCTCATCTCCTCAACCTGTGAAAGTTGGGGTGCCCCGTGGTTCCATCCTCAGATATTATTCAGGCTCATGGTGCATCATGGGTCAAGAATATGCTGATCATTCCTAAATTTCTATTGCTAATCTCAACTTCTCTCCTAAACTTAAGATGCAAATATCCAGCTTCATACTCAACATCTCCGACTGGATTGATAGTAAAGCCCTGAAAATCAGTGTGGCCAGAAGTCCTGACCAAGCACCTGCATGCAAACATGCTCTTCCTACAGTCTTTCCCATTTCAGCTTTGTGACCATTCCACCCTTTCAGTTGCTCAGACCCAAAATTTTCTACTGTAATCGACTAAATTCTTTTCTTTCAATCCCAATTTAAATCCACTTACAAATCCTGTTGGATCTAATTTTAAAATGTATTCGGAATGCGAACCTCCACCTCCAACAGTACTACTCTGATGTAAAGGATCACTATCTTGGATTTGGGTTTCTACAGTAGCCTCATAATTTGTCTCTCAGCTGCTATTCTTCTTGCCCAGCTCGTGTCTTCTCTAATAAGTAGCCAGAGTGACCCTCTTAAAAATCTATCATATCATATCATTCTTCTATCCCAAGCTCTCTAATAATTTCCCTATTCATTCAAAATTAAAATCTGAGACCTTAAAATGCCTCTATTTTTTGTCCTCCTCATTTTCACCCCCTTAATTTCATCACCTTCATGCTCTTGCAACACCAGTCACTCAGACCGCCTCACCATTCTTTAAACACAGGTATGCTCCCAGCTCAGGGTACTGCTTGACACAGACCATAGTTATTATTCAGTCTGTGTTCAAAAATCGCCTATCAGAAGAGCCTTCACATACCATCTTATATGAAAAATTATCCCACACCTTTGCCTCACTACCTGATCCATCCCAAAATGTCTGCCTGATTTTTTTCACAACTTTAAAAAAATAATTTTGCACCATCTGACATATATTTACTCATGTATTTATTTATTGTCTATATTCTCCACTAGAATGTAACTACTATAAAATCAGGAAATTGTTTTGTTCACTGCCCCTCTCCCCAACAGCAACTAGAACAGTGCCTGGAACACAATAAGTTCTTCAAAATACATTTTAAATGAATAAATAAATAAATGAAGGGAAGATATTATATGACTCACTGTCTCCTGCATTTATTATCCAAATAAAGTACTATTAGTGGTATAAATCAGTTTTCCATGCAGCGTTAACCTGTTTGCACACATATTGTGATTTTATAATAAAGGAGAAGAAATTTTAAAAGAATAGTGCATGATGATCTATACTGGGGAATTACACAGTCTTAGAGAGAGAGAATGACACAGAGAGAGAATTAGAAATAAAAGTTTCACTTAGCTTAAGCTTTAAGGGAATAATCCTACATTGTTTAAATGGTGACTCCAGCTAAACTTCATTCTTGTACAATAATGGCAGCTTCTTAAATTTTAAGTCTGTTGCCCATATTAACATGATTGAGGGGAAAACTCCATTATTAAATTAGTTGATGCTTTTAATATTATGACTATTTCAGAGTTACAAGGATGTGATCCCTTAAATAGAAAAATATCTTAACAAACTAAGCAAAATTTTTGAATGCCTATGCAGTAATAATATTGTGAATACTCACTGACTGAGTCATAATTATTAATGCCTTGGCTTTTAAAAAGCTCATTTAATCTGCATAATAAATGCTTAATAATGAGCCCACCTCTGTAAAAGTTAACCCGGTTACAACGCAATATTTATAAGGGCAAATGTATCTTAAATGTGTCTTAAAATAATCAAAGAGAGATTTCTACTTGGATATTTTTCTTGCCACATCATTTTTAAGTTGCTGTAGCCTACCTTTCATTACAAGTTGATGTGACAGATTGCTGTAATTTTCGGATTGCTAAATACTTCTGTCAAGCCCCTTAAGACATTTTCAGAATTTCGTTCGTGGATTTTTTGTGATAATTTGCAGGCTCTCCTTTTTGGTGGAGATGAGATAAGCAACAGCTTGAAACTATGATTCATTTCTGTTGGAGTTTGTCAGATACTTGCAGGAAAAAGAAAATGACTAATCACCTACTAAAAATGGCAGCAGATGCCATAAGCAAAATTTCATTCAACCTGTTAACTTTGGTTTCAATGTAAGAATTATTTAATTAAAAGTCTTAGCTTTTAAATATCATTTTTAAAAAATAATGTCTGCTTCTAAAATATGAGGTAATGAAATTTACTTTCAATATTTTAACAAAGTTCTTTACAATGGCCTTTCTCTGCACTTCAGTTTACACACACCAATGTGCATCTATGTATAGAATATACTTTACAGTATCATGAGGACATACATACACGTGCTCCAAGACAGGGCTATTAGCATTTAATATTTCTATCTTTTAAAAAGTCCTAATGGTATAATGTTTACCACATTTGGTTTATATGAAATAGTGATTAATGTTTCATAAAATATTTTTCTATCTTTTGTATTCTAAATACATTTTTGTTCAATGTTCCTGTGACTTTATATCTGAAAAAATCAGGTCCAAGAAATAGCAGATCAATTTTGTGATTCAAAGCAGTATACTGATAAAATAGAAGAATTCAAAACTTTTTCTAAACCAAACAGTGATCTATGGAGGGTTTTTTTTTTTTTCTTTTCTTTTCTTTTCATGAAGTACTTTTGGGAATTTTGCCGCCAGTTCTTGAAGTAGGTAGTGTAGTGTGGAATGTGGTAAGGACGGAGAAGAGCTAGATCCTGAAGGAGAAGAGAGGAGGGAGATAATGTCGAGATTGTTTCTTAACTACTCCCTGTGCCAGAGGAAGGAGACTACAACAGTACATGAGGAGTTGATGTCTATGTAGGATATTCATAAAGACCATAATCGGTTTGGGCTTAAAAGCAGGGCTAATGCTAGAGTGTCTATTTCCCCGCTTCTGATCATTACACAAGCAAAAGGGCCCATATAAAGAACTGTGTTGTCGTTGAGAAAGATCTTCCAGAGATAATACTTTCACACCTACCATTACATCTGCTACTTAAAACAGTTCTGTGAGCTTACATGTCTCCATTTCACAGAAAGGAAACCAAGCCTCAGAAAGGATAATTTGACAAGGGATACATAACTAATAAGAGGCAGAGCCAGAAGCTACCCAGGGCTACTGACATTTAATTCAATTGTTGTTCTCCTACACATGCTTAAACATGCATCCCTGACATTTTGTAGTTGGAAAATATCAAGTTCACAAAAGTCAGATGACTTTCCAAACATCAAAAATCTAAGCAGGATAGTATTCTCTTATGATTTTCTATCCAGTGATATATACATGACTTCCAAAAGTCTCTTGGTCTTTTTGAGTCACATTGTATTTGGAAAGTAAGAGATATAGACCAAGTGATTTCCGAGGTCTCTGTCAGCTCTAAAATGCATAGTTTTTTTATTCTATTATATGTTGGCAATAACTAAAATCATAAACTGATTGATATCATCAGAAACAATTCCAAATTGATTTGGACAATGTTAAATATCACAGATATGTTGATAAGAGCATTATTTCAGTGAAACAAACAAACAAAAAACTACTGACTTGGGGATAGGAGCTACTACTGGATAGGAGCAAACTGAAACGGTGCCAAGAACAGCTAATATAAATATTAGCCACGATTCAGAAAAAATATACAAGTAATGACTTTTGTAATAATTAAAATGCATGTGGTGATTTTTTTTTGCTTGGAACAGCAATTAATAATTTTTTTTCTTCTGTCTTTGATGACCAATTCACTTAAAACTCAGAAGGCAAATTAGTGAACATTCTACACTTATTATGAACCAAATTTTAGCTGCAAATCTCCTAGGAACTGATGACAAAACACATTAAACAGACCTATATTAAGTTATTCAAATGTGACAAGGTAAAAACCAACTTTCTGTTCAACTGATATAACAAAATGAATTTACAAATGAAATGATAGAGCATATAATTCCATTCAGAGCACAGAAATCAAATTTTTAAAAAATCACCCCTCTGAATCTTGAAAACATAAGACAACTTTACGATGGTAAGGCTCTAGTTTTGTTAATTGAACCACTATTTTGGAAACTAGCTTTATATTTATTTATAAACACACATATTAATTCTGAGGTTTTTTCCTTTGAAATACATCTTGCCACAAGATGGAGTACACCCCTTTCAACAATTTCCAGAACACTATGGTAAAACCTTATGCATTAACAATATTTGTATTACCTATCTTATGGCTAATATAAGACAATTAACACTTGAAAAAGCTAAATGAGATTTACTACCAAATATATTAATCAATTACATAACTAATTGATACTTTCAGTCTTTATTTTTAAGATGTATTTTTAAATTATTTTATTTTGGTTGAAACGAATGAGTTTATTTGGGAGACCACTGATGACACAACATCTCAATGACACTATTGGAGATGAAGATTTTCATCAGGGTGCTCTGACTCCCATCCCTTCCTTAGAAATAAATAAGAACCATCTTATTTCAAGCAGATTCTAAAAAGTGGGGATCATAATAGCCTTGTGTTTTCCATCCACTTTTTCAACAAATCAATAAGAATACTTGTTACATAAAAGGTTTAACCTTAGACAGCATCTCCTCAAAATTGCTTCTTACTGTAAAGTAAAATCAAAACACACAGACTATAACTACCTTTTGGGACTCATCCAGAGCTTACTGCTTAGTGAAGCCTTTCTGACTCCCCTACTGGAATGAGATCTCTCTTCTCTCTGCACCCAGAGAGCATTTCATCCATATACACATATGTCATTTGATTCAGGGCATGCCCTCTGGGGTTATTATTGTAGAGAGGAATCCCTGACATCATGTTTGACAACTGTCCCTCTCTTCTTTCAAAACTTCCCCTAATCAGAGCATTCCCCTGGCCAAAATGTCTTAGGTCATCACTCATAAATCTACTGATTGAACTCTGAGCGGCAATGAATTTATGATGACTTCCATAAAAGCAAAAGACTTCTACCGTTCCCTAATTACTTGATTATATTCACTTGTTGTTGTCTCAACTACATGAACATTCTTGGAACTGTTATACAATTTACATCTTAAGATCATGCCTAATATCTTTCCTTTGTTTCTTTCATCAGTTGCTTTATTGCAGTCAGGTATAGGTCAAAATTGCCTACGAGAGTACAAAATTAGTGGCAGAAAGAGAACTCATAATGAGTCAACAACATGTATTTCAGACTAAAGAGAGCTTTTGATGTGTGGAGCATTTTTCCTTGCTGACCTAGAATCAGAGTTCAGTTTGATGCATTAACCCATGGGTAAGAAGAGCATATGAATACTGTACACTCAGATCATAGGCAAAATAAATACTAACTAAGCAAAATATTTAAGACAAAGTGGAGAAGCAATGAGTTAGTCCTGCAAGTGACCATACACGATTAAAGCACTTACACTTCACAATAATAATGTGTTTATGTATTTATCTACTACTTGAGGGCAAGGACTATGTTCACTCATCTATATAGTCTCAGTTCCACTCAGGCCCCAGGACTGTACTTGGCACATAATATGGAAGGCATTCAATGCCTACTGAGTGGGTACATATCCCACTGATCAGATCATTCTCATACATCCTCATGGGATAATTCACACTAGAATTAATAACTCACAGTTACCTTACATACTGAAAATTTTTTTAATTGAACTAGAATAAAAGTTTAGTCTTTATATAATTAAGGTGATATAAACATATATAACAACATAATAATTTGCAAGAATTTTATTCTACAGTATTCTGGGCCTAATCAAAGATTTGTGAGGGAAAAATAAAAATAGAAGAAAACAGATTCAAATCTAAAGCTTATAATAGTTGGGGGAGTTAAAGAAAAGTTAGAAAACATCATAACATTCAAAGTGACCAAAAAATGTAAATGCTAGGATCCTTAAACAAATGTAGGCAATAAGCAACCTTGCGTCTTTACACCATTGTATCAGTGCTTCTGTTACAGCACTTGTTACTGTTATGAAATTGTTTATGCCATGTAATTCTGATCCCTGCTACTTTCTGCAGGGCAACAATTACAAGACACATAATTGGTGTTCACAAATGTTTATGAATGACAGACTGCCTGCATGCATGCACGAATGAACAGTTGTCAGCGAAATGTAGAAAGACATCTCCTAGATGAAGGGTAATTCAGTCATCAAGGCCTTACCAACTGCAGCAGCTAGGGTGACATACCAGAAACACCAGCTCTCAGATGTTACCAAGCAGTGTGAATTTAAATTTTATTGATCATAAAATGAAAAGTCAGAAAATAAAATAATGGACTAAAGGGCTGTTAAGATGGTCTTTGTTTTGTTATTGTATTATTTTTCTTTGGGGAATTTTCTCTTACCGTTCTTCTATTGCATGAAGTAATAACTAGTAGGGCTCTGACTCCTAGAAAAAGGCAGTCAGGACAGCCTTTTAATTAGTTGGAAACTATTTGTGCTGGTAGAGAGATGGAAAGACTACCAGATCTTCAGAAATAAAGAGTTCAAGGCATTTGACCTTGAGGTAACCAAAGCGTCCACTATTTGGCCAGAAAGCATTCTGTACTTTATGCTAAAATTTAGAGGCAATAAAAGAGAAGCAAGTTATGGTTAATAAAGAAACAGCTTAATACTTTAGGTATTAATTTCTTTACCCCTTTAAGGTAAAATTTTAAAATAATGGGCCATCAATGTTTTACAATCTTGGTTGTTCTCTTAAAGACATAAACAGAGGAGGCACTTGGATGTTTTTATTTTTTAATTAGCCAAGTAATTATTTTTAAGTCAAAGGAAAAGCAGGAGACAATTAGAAGGAAAAGGTAGGGACATATGACAAAGGTCTTACAGTTAGTTCTTGACTGGTGTCGGGGAGCCCTGCGGGACAATGAGAAGGTCAAGGTTGCATCTGGAATGACACAACAGGAAGAGAATTTTCTGGGAATATAGAATGGTCATATGAAAGATTACTGAATAATGAAGACTGACACTAAAATTAAAGTAATTTTCTTCATTTTAGTTATCTAAGTTCATCTCTTCAGCACTTACAATATGTCAGACATCATTCAAATGGTCAAACATTTAAGTTATGCCATTCAATATCACAGGCTGACACCTCCAGCTGTTCAATAATCAGGTTGAAAGAAGTACAGAGATAATTTACTAGGAGTGAAAATTAGATGACTTCTAAAATTTGATACTGAAATCTCACCCAATAAGTACCAAATAGAATATTTAAAGTTTCAAGATAAAAATAATACTTTTTTTTTTTTTTTTTTTTTTTTGCTGTACGTGGGCCTCTCACTGTTGTGGCCTCTCCCCTTGTGGTGCACAGGCTCTGGACGCGCAGGCTCAGTGGCCATGGCGCACAGGCCCAGCTGCTCCGCGGCATGTGGGAACTTCCCGGACCGGGGCACGAACCCATGTCCCCTGCATCGGCAGGCGGACTCTCAACCACTGCGCCACCAGGGAAGCCCAAAAAATAATACATTTTTGAATGTATAATTTTTAAGAAAATGATGACATAGTTAAAAGAACAAAAAAAGGAAAATAACAAGTAATTAGTAAGTTACAAGGGCTTATTTTTGGCTGTATATTTATAATTGACATATTGCACTACATTATTTTACTAAATATTTTACTTATACAAAAGGCTTAAAAGAATTATATAATAAATACTAACTTAAGAAATGTCATTTCCAGTTGCATGATCACACTCCTGTCTCCCCAAAGAAAACTATCTTGAATTTGATATTATTCACGTGCATGAATTTATGCTTTTACACATATATAGCATATAGCTATGCAATCCTGCTTTGATATAGTAAAACATTATATAAATGTATCATGCTGCATGCATCCTCTTCTGCACAGTTTTTTTTTTTCTTTCAATCTTATGTTTGTAAGATTCGTTCATGCTAACACCAAAACATTTACCTCATACATTTTCTTTACTGCTCTATGAGTATACTACAATTTACCTACAAGCTAGAAAGGGTCATCTATGTTTTCCTTTTTTTTTTTTCTCATTATAAACTACACTGTCAAGAACATTCTTGCACACATCTCCTGTTCATATATGGACAAGTCTCTCTGGGATGTACAACTAGGAATAGCATTGGTGGATTATAGATCATATGTATCTTCAGCTTTGTAGATAACATCAAATGGGTGTCCCAATTTACCAAAATGGATAAGATTTTCTGTGGTCTCCCCAGTACTCCATTTAGTAGGTCTTCAATGTATTTCAGTTGTTCTCTAGGTTCTCATTCTCTGCATCAGAGTCTTTCCCAGAGTGACACATGACAGGTAATAACTATGCTTCAAAAACTGAACATCACTCCCCAGATTCAAGAAAAAACAAGGAATTTTCCTATCCCTCATCCTTAAAATGCTCAGAGGCAAAAGGAACAAGAGTCCCAAACAACAACCAAAATATATAAGCTATCATACAGTAGTTAAAATGATAATAATTGCTATTATTGACTCTGAAGCAATTATTTGCCAAGCACAGTAGTAGGTACCTAATGTGCATTATCTTACCATATCCTTTGAATAAGATTGGTGATGCAGTTTTTGTTATTCTTGCTTTGTATAAGAAAAAATTCACAAGTTGAATCACAAGTTCAGTTACTTACCCAAGACAATATAGCTAGAGTAAATGACAATCAGCGTTCAGCTGACTTAGTCACACTCCAAACCCAGTTTTCTCTATTCTACCCTGCAGTAGGCTTCAAGTTAGAACTCAAAGCATTCATTCACCACAACAATCTATAAAGCAGTGCGAAGAGCAAGTAGCTTTAATTAGCTTCACTTAAAATTTAGGAACCTGTACACACACATGAGATTCTCCAACTGCTTGTTGCTTTATTTTGGTGGTAAAATTTCACTACTCAAAACTTCCAGAAGAAGATAAGGGATCATTAAATAAGAATTCAAATATGCTTAGTCAATTGTACTAAAAAGTCACAATACTGCTAAAAGACTCAGCAGAAAGTAAATGATTACTTAAAATGAATTTGGGTCATTATCTGTGGATTTAACCTATTTATAACATCCCTCTACCACATTTACTTAGATGACTCAACTGCTCAGTCAGCACCTTAAGCCTTGCTTAATGTTAAATGGAAAAGGAATTCTGAGCCTCTAAAGGAGAATGAATCTAACAGAATTAAAATCATTCCAATTCAAACTCTATTCTGCCAGATGACATCAGCCCTACAAAGAATTTTAAGAAATGGGGCACACAGGCAAAGAGGGTCAAGGGAACTTCCTAAGGACACGTAGAGACGTCAACAATCACAGCACAGGAGAGTCTACCTTCTTAGGAATGACAACGGGAGAAAATCGGGGCAATCAGAAGAATGATACCAACAGAGAATAAAGGCAAAAATCTGAAGAGCTTGAAAAAGGATGGAAAACATGTTTTCATTTCGAGGGTGGGGAAAATATGTTCACCTGATGACCAAAAGTAGCACTCTCAAACTCAGCTTTTTTCAATATATTAGTTAAAATGTAACTTTGCCATATGCCGGGCCCCATACTCTATAACAAGGTAAGAAATAACAGGACACTGAAGTCTATCAAAGTAAAAAGCCTGGAAAATAGAAAATTCAAGGGGTGTGAAATGAGCTGTTTTCAAATATAAAAGTTTTTCTTTTTTAAAAAACTTATTATTATTATTTTTTACTATACCATGTGAGAAAGCTAGGATCAATGGATCTACCTTGCAGGGGGACATATTTTGGTCCAATGCCATATCCCCCACCCACCCACCAAAATGCTAATAGACAAAGGTCTTAAAGAACACAGTGGCATCCAAATGTCATAGAAGGTGTGACACACAGCAGAAATTTTCTGCTTTGTCAAGGATTTCACTCACAGGCAGCTATATAACATGGTGATTCACAGAGCTTTAGAGTTCAGTGGGCTCAGATTCAGTTCAATCTCTTATCATCTATGAGACTTTGGGCAAACTATTTAGACTCTTTACACCTCACATTCCTTATCTCCAGAATGAGGATAATAAAAGCATCTACCTGAGAGACCTTTTATAAGGATTAAAGGATTTAAAGAAGTGCCAGCCAAATAATACATTTTAGAAACAATAATAATTTTGTTAATTTTTATTTCATAAATCATAATTAAAATAATAACATTCATGATGATGAATATAACTAAATGGTAATTGGAAAAAATAGCCTAAGTCCTCTTTCTCATTCCATGAATTAGTAGTATAAATTTAAATTTGCTATCTCCTTCCTACTTATTACCAAGAATATAACAACACATATACTGCATGGGAGCTGAACTAGGAAGTTACCCAGAGGGATCACTTGTGGGCTTGATTTCACTCCTTCATTATCAATCATTAAGCCAGGAAAATTATAACTTTTGCCCATTTTTATTGAGTTTCTGTAACGGCAACAGATTTCCAAGTAATGATAAAACAATGAAAAGGTGGTGTTGGATGTATAGCTATAATAAAGTTATCTCTTACACATTGACTATTTCAGTAACTTGTAATTGTATTAGACATTTTCATACATCAAGAAAAAAGACATTTTACATTCTTTTTACTCTTTTTACCTCAATAATTCTAAATAATCGATTCACAATAGACACTGTTATGGACTGAATGTTTATGCTCCCCCACCAGATTAATGTGTTGAAGCCTTAACCTTCAATGTGATGTATTAGGAGGTGGGGGCTTAGGGAAATAATCTCTTTTAGAAAAGGTCATAAGTGTGAAGGTCATAAGTGTGAAGGTCATAAGTGTGAAGGTCACTTTTAGAAAAGGTCATAAATGTGAAGCCACATGATGGAATTAGTGTTCATATGAGAGGAGGAAGAGGAACTTCCTCTCTCTGCCACGAGAGGGTACAGCGAGAAGGCAGCTGTTTGCCAGCTGGGAAGAGGACCCTACCTCCTAGGACCCTTCTACCTTTTCCTGGTTCCCCCATCAGCACCTATAAACAAACACCTTATGGCCTCCTAAAATGAGCCTCAAAAAGCTGATCTGAGCAATCAACATAATTGTAGGAATTGAAATGTGCTTAAAATCTGAGTTAGTGCTGTCAGTGAATGTGTTTGAATGCAAACAAAAACCTATGCATACCAATACTGTTTCATCATTCTGATCGGCACAAATCATTTTTTCCAAGGCTCAGCCTAATCTAAAATGTGTTGCTTGAAATTCTGAATCACTATAAATCATGCTAAAGTAGCTAATAAAGTAGCCTAAGTTCAACAAAATAAACTATGATAAATATAAAAATAAAAATGTAATTGCTATACTTTAATTTGGCAGCAATTCAGTCAAAATCCTTGTAACAATGACAGTGGCTACGACTTAGTTCTCTCTGGGAGTAACACATTTCTGGGGAACCTACAAATAGTTATGAAGTTTTACAAGTATCTAAAGGTTTCCAGGCAACCGGGAGCACTCCACAGATATTCATATTACAAAAGAAGGAAATATGCATGTATTTTGAATTTCTAAGAAGAACCAGTGAACTACTTTAGGCTACTTATTCTTTCATGAGGATCCCATTAATGTGAGATGATGTTTCCTGAGTAAATAGTATTGAACAGTGATCTTGGTTTTGATAAGGAGAACTCTGGTAGCCATCATACCCCACCCCTCATTG
>RJWK010026149.1:0-27228 GCA_004363435.1 Platanista minor
AAAAAAAAAAAAAAAAAAAAAAACCAGAGATGAACAATACAATAACTGAAATGAAAACTACACTAGAAGGAATCAATAACTCAAGCAGAAGATCGGATAAGTGACCTGGAAGACAGAATGGTGGAATTCACTGCTGCAGAACAGAATAAAGAAAAAAGAACAAAAAGAAATGAAGACAGCCTAAGAGACATCTGGGACAACATTAAATGCAACAACATTCGCATTATAAGGGCTCCAGAGGAGAAGAGGGAGAGAAAGGACCTGAGAAAATATTTGAAGAGATTATAGTTAAAAACTTCCGTAACATGGGAAAGGAAATAGCCACCAAAGTCCAGGAAGCGCAGCAAGTCCCATACAGGATAAACACAAGGAGAAACACACCGAGACAGACAGTAATCAATTTGGCAAAAATTAAACACACAGACAAATTATTGAAAGCAGCAAGGGAAAAATGACAAATAACACACAAGGCAACTCCCATAAGGTTAACAGCTGATTTCTCAGCAGAAACTCTTCAAGCCAGAAGGGAGTGGCATGATATACTTAAAGTGATGAAAGGGAAGAACCTACAACCAAGATTACTCTACCCAGCAAAGATCTCATTCAGATTCGATGGAGAAATCAAAAGCTTTACAGACAAGCAAAAGCTAAGAGAATTCAGCACCACCAAACCAGCTCTACAACAAATGCTAAATGAACTTCTCTAAGTGGGAAAAAAAAAAAGAGAAGAAAAGGACCTACAGAAGCAAACCCAAAACAATTAAGAAGATGATCAAAGGAACATATGTATCGATAATTACCTTAAACGTGAATGGATTAAATGCTCCAACCAAAAGCCACAGGCTTGCTGAATGGATACAAAAAGAAGACCCATATGTGTGCTGCCTACAAGAGACCCACTTCAGACCTATGGACATATACAGACTGAAAGTGAGAGGATGGAAAAAGATATTCCAAGCAAATGGAAATCCAAATAAAGCTGGAGAAGCAATATTCATATCAGATAAATTAGACTTTAAAATAAAGAATGTTACAAGAGACAAGGAAGGACACTACATAATGATCAAGGAATCAATCCAAGAAGAAGATATAACAACTATAAATATATATGCACCCAACTAGGAGCACCTCAATACATAAGGCAACTGCTAACAGCTATAAAAGAGGAAATCAACAGTAACACAATAGTAGTGGGGGACTTTAACACCTCACTTACACCAATGGACAGATCATCCAAAGTGAAAATAAATAAGGAAACAGAACCTTTAAATGACACAATAGACCAGAGAGATTCAGTTGATATTTATAGGACATTTCAAACAAAAACAGCAGTTTACACTTTCTTCTCAAGTGCTCACAGAACATTCTCCAGGATAGGTCACATCTTCGGCCACAAATCAAGCCTCAGTAAATTTAAGAAAACTGAAATCATATCAAGCATCAAGCATCATTTTTGACCACAACACTATGAGATTAGAAATGAATTACAGAGAAAAAAAATGTAAAAAACCCAAACACATGGGGCTAAACAATACGTTACTAAATAACTAAGAGATCACTGAAGAAATCAAAGAGGAAAACAAAAAATAACTAGAGACAAATGACAATGAAAACACGATGATCCAAAACCCATGGGATGCAGCAAAAGCAGTTCTAAGAGGGAAGTTTATAGCAATACAATCCTACCTCAAGTGGAATATTACTCAGCCATAAAAAGAAACGAAATGGAGTTATTTGTAGTGAGGTGGATGGACCTAGAGTCTGTCATACAGAGTGAAGTAAGTCAGAAAGAGAAAGACAAATACCGTATGCTAACACATATATATGGAATCTAAGAAAAATTGAAATGTCATGAAGAACCTAGGGGCAAGACGGGAATAAAGACACAGACCTACTAGAGAATGGACTTGAGGATATGGGGAGGGGGAGGGGTAAGCTGGGATAAAGTGAGAGAGTGGCATGGACATATGTACACTACCAAACGTAAAACAGATAGCTAGTGGGAAGCTGCCGCATAGCACAGGGAGATCAGCTGGGTGCTTTGTGACCACCTGGATGGGTGGGATAGGGAGTGTGGGAGGGAGGGAGAGGCAAGAGGGAGGAGATATGGGAACATATGTATATGTATAATTGATTCAACTTTGTTATAATGCAGAAACTAACACCACTGTAAAGCAATTATACTCCAATAAAGATGTAGAAAAAAAAAATTTGTGCTCTGTTTTAGTAAATATAAAGAAGGTAGCCATCTTATAATAATTGTATATGGCCAATAATAATGACATTAGAAACCAGAAGAATATATTTTCATTTGCTTTAATAAGGATAAAGAATTTGCATGCCTATAAAGAGTAGCATCTTCCAGGAGCATTTTAAACTGCAAAAAGAAATGGGGAAACATAAATAAATCCTGGAGATTTTATTCTATTAATAAGTGACAGATGTGCTCATTTGCTGAGAGCAAATACTCAGTGGGTCTGCTATCCTTTGGACCCATTAGGCAGATAAGATGCTATAATATGTTTGTCTCTCTGTATCAGCACTATTAGGTAATTCTGAAACTACCAGTATTCTCCCTCATCCTCTGCTGTAGGACAGTGCAAAGGAGGAATACACTCCTATGACATATGACACACAACCAAGAATAGTATCTGAAGTCACCTATGAGTCTCTTTGCCTCTGCTCAAGTTTCATCTGTGTGAGGAGAATGAATGGTGAATGGAGTAGATTAAAAATGAGGGCTACTATTTCTTACATGGTCTCTATCATGGCGCATACTCCATTTTTACTAATCTAAGCTGCTGCCTCATTGCCCGTGATTATGAGCCCACTGTGGCCCTGGGAGCAGCTGAAATAAAAAAATAATAATAATAATCCAAAAACAGCAGATTACACTTTCTTCTCAAGTGCCCACGGAACATTCTCCAGGATAGATCACATCTTCGGTCACAAATCAAGCCTCAGTAAATTTAAGAAAATTGAAATCATATCAAGCATCATTTCTGATCACAACACTATGAGATTAGAAATGAATTACAGAGGAAAAAAATGTAAAAAACCCAAACACATGGGGACTAAACAATACGTTACTAAATAACCAAGAGATCATTGAAGAAATCAAAGAGGAACACAAAAAATACCTAGAGACAAATGACAATGAAAACACGATGATCCATAACCCATGGGATGCAGCAAAAACAGTTCTAAGAGGGACGTTTATGGCTATAAAAAAGCAGTTTTAAGAGGGAAGTTTATAGCTATACAAGCCTATCTCAAGAAACAAGAAAAATATCAAATAAAGAGCCTAACCTTACACCTAAAGGAACTAGAGAAAGAAGAACAAACAAAACCCAAAGTTAGCAGAAGGAAAGAAATCATAAAGATCAGAGCAGAAATAAATAAAATAGAAACAAGTAAACAATAGCAAAGATCATTAAAACTAAAAGATGTTTCTTTGAGAAGATAAACAAAATTGATAAACCATTAACCAGACTCATCAAGAAAAAGAAGGAGAGGACTCAAATCAATAAAATTAGAAATGAAAAAGGAGAAGTTACAACAGACACCGCAGAAACACAAAGCATCCTAAGAGACTAATACAAGCAACTCTATGCCAATAAAATGGACAACCTGGAAGAAATGGACACACTCTTAGAAAAGTATAACCTTCCAAGACTGAACCAGGAAGAAATAGAAAATATGAGCAGACCAATCATAAGTAATGAAATTGAAACTGTGATTAAAAATCTTTCAACAAACAAAAGTCCAGGACTAGATGGATTCACAGGTAAATTCTATCAAACATTTAGAGAAGAGCTAACACCCATACTTCTCAAACTCTTCCAAAAAATTGCAGAGGAAGGAACACTCCCAAACTCATTCTATGAGGCCACCATCACCCTGATACCAAAAGCAGACAAAGTTACTAAAAAAAAAAACAAAATTACAGACCAATATCACTGATGAATATAGATGCAAAAATCCTCAACAAAATACTAGCAAACAGAATCCAACAATACATTAAAAGGATCATATACCATGATCAAGTGGGATTTATCCCAGGGAGGCAAGGATTCTTCAATATACGCAAATCAATGTGATACACCATATTAACAAATTGAAGAAGAAAAACCATATGATCACCTCAATAGATGCAGAAAAAGCTTTTGACAAAATTCAACACCGATTTATGGTAAAAACTCTCCAGAAAGTGGGCATAGAGGGAACCTACCTCAACATAATAAAGGCCATATATGACAAACCCACAGCAAACATCATTCTCGATGGTGAAAAACTGAAAGCATTTCCTCTAACATCAGGAACAAGACATGGATGTCCACTCTCACCACTATTATTCAATATAGTTTTGGAAGTCCTAGCCACGGCAATCAGAGAAGGAAAAGAAATAAAAGGAATACAAACTGGAAAAGAAGAAGTAAAACTGTCACTGTTTGCAGATGACATGATACTTTACATAGAGAATCCTAAAGATGCCACCAGAAAACTACTAGAGCTAATCAATGAATTTGGTAAATTTGCAGGATACAAAATTAATGCACAGAAATCTCTTGCATTCCTATACACTAATGATGAAAAATCTGAAAGATAAATTAGGGAAACACTCCCATTTACCACTGCAACAAAAAGAATAAAATACCTAGGAAGAAAGCTACCTAAGGAGAAAAAAGACCTGTATGCAGAAAACTATAAGACACTGATGAAAGAAATTAAAGATGATACGAACAGATGGAGAGATATACCATGTTCTTGGATTGGAAGAATCAGTACTGTGATAATGACTATACTACCCAAAGCAATCTACAGATTCAATGCAATCCTTATCAAATTACCAATGTCATTTTTTACAGAACTAGAACAAAAAATCTTAAAATTTGTATGGAGACACAAAAGACCCCGAATAGCCAAAGCAGTTTTGAGGGAAAAAAACGCAGCTGGAGGAATCAGACTCCCTGACTTCAGACTATACTCCAAAGCTACAGGAATCAAGACAGTATGGTACTGCCACAAAAACAGAAACATGGATCAATGGAACAAGATAGAAAGCCCAGAGGTAAACCCAAACACCTATGGTCAACTAATCTATGACAAAGGAGCCAAGGATATACAATGGAGAAAAGACAATCTCTTCAATAAGTGGTGCTGGGAAAACTGGACAGCTACATGTAAAAGAATAAAATTAGAATACTCCCTAACACCATACACAAAAATAAACTCAAAATAGATTAGAGACCTAAAGGCAAGACCAGACACTATAAAACTCTTAGAGGAAAACAGGAAGAACACTCTTTGACATAAATCACAGCAAGATCTTTTTTTGATCCACCTCCTAGAGTAATGGAAATAAAATCAAAAATAAACAAATGGGACCTAATGAAACTTCAAAGCTTTTGCACAGCAAAGGAAACCATAAACAAGATGAACAGACAACCCTCAGATTGGGAGAAAATGTTTGCAAACGAATCAATGGACAAAGGATTAATCTCCAAAATATATAAACAGCTCATGCAGCTCTATATTTTAAAAGCAAACAACCCAATCCAAAAATGGGCAGAAGACCTAAATAGACACTTCTCCAAAGAAGACATAGTGATGGCCAAGAAGCACATGAAAAGCTGCTCAATACCACTAATTATTAGAGAAATGCAAATCAAAACTACAATGAGGTATCGCCTCACACCAGTTACAATGGACATCATCAGAAAATCTACAAGCAACAAATGCTGGAGAGGGTGTGGAGAAAAGGGAACACTCTTGCACTGTTGGTGGGAATGTGAATTGATACAGCCATTATGGAGAACACTAGGGAGGGTCTTTAAAAAACTACTAATAGGGGCTTCCCTGGTGGCACAGTGGTTGAGAGTCCGCCTGCCTATGCAGGGGACGAGGGTTCGTGGCCCGGTCCGGGAAGATCCCACATGCCGCGGAGCGGCTGGGCCCGTGAGCCATGGCCGCTGAGCCTGCAAGTCCGGAGCCTGTGCTCCGCAACGGGAAAGGCCGCAACAGTGAGAGGAAAAAAACTACAAATGGAACTACCATACGACCCAGCAATCCCACTACTGGGCATATACCCAGAGAAAACCATAATTCAAAAAGACACATCCACCCCAATGTTCACTGCAGCACTGTTTACAATAGCCAGGTCATGGAAGCTACCTAAATGTCCATTGACAGATGAATGGCTAAAGAAGATGTGGTACATATATACAATGGAATATTCCTCAGCCATAAAAAGGAACAAAACTGGGTCATTTGTTGAGACGTGGATGGATCTAGAGACTGTCATACAGAGTAAAGTAAGTCAGTAAGAGAAAAACAAATATCGTATATTAACGCATATATGTGGAACCTAGAAAAATGGTACAGATGAACTTGTTTGCAGGGCAGAAATTTAGACACAGATGTAGAGAACAAACGTATGGACACTAAGTGGGGAATGCGGTGGGGGATGGGGGGGTGCTGAATTGGACAGTTGGGATCGACATGTATACACTGATGTGTATAAAACGGATGACTAATTAGAACCTGCTGTATAAAAAAAAAAATTAAATAAAATTCAAAAATTAAAAAAAATATATAGTGATGTGATAAAATTTGTATATTCTACACACATGCTAAGTGCTCTGGTGACACAATCTTTGTTGAATGATTTCATTGTTGGTTGACTGAAAAACTAGACATATTACATGAAATGCTAGTATTTATCTATTGGTATTATAATTAAACTGATTCATATGCATTTTAATATCATAAACACAAACTTGTATAGTTGTATGTTCAATCAAATAGATTTTTTTTTTTTTTTTTTTGCGGTACGCGGGCCTCTCACTGTTGTGGCCTCTCCCGTTGCGGAGCGCAGGCTCAGCGGCCATGGCTCACGGGCCCAGCCGCTCCGCGGCATGTGGGATCTTTCCGGACCAGGGCACGAATCCGTGTCCCCTGCATCGGCAGTCGGACTCTCAACTACTGCGCCACCAGGGAAGCCCCAAATAGATTTTTAAGGCAAAAAGCATTACTAAAACTAAAAACGGTTAGTATATATAACTGTCCAGAAAGATATAAAATTATATCTTGCATGAATCTAATCACATACATATATGCATATTCATATATATATAAGAATGCCCATGAATTATACACATATACTCTCAGAGAACTAAAAGGAAAAATAATCACATTTGTTGTCAATTTGGAGATTCTCTTATCCCTCTCTCAGTAATTGAAAGTTCAAGCTGGTTAAAAAATAATAATAATAATGTGATCAAATTTAAGGAACATGATAATCACATTTGCTATAATGGATTTTATAAATTCTGCACCCAGTAACTGTAGAAACACATTGTTTTCAAGCACATGTGTGCATTTATGGTATTTTCCAACCTACTGGGCCACAAAATAAGTCTCAATAAATTTCGAAAGCTTGGTACAATATAGACTCCAAAGATTTCTCTCCACAGTACAATTACACTAATAAGTAGAAATAACTAACTAGAAAAATGTGTGGAATTTCAGAAATACTGGCATAAATAATTCATTGGTCAAGGAAAAAATAAAAACAATAATAATGAGAATATTTAGGACTTAATGATTAATAAAACATACCTATTAAACCTGTGGGATATAGCTAAATGTTATTGAGAGGAACATTTTATAGTCTGGCATACATTAGGAAAAAAGAAAATTTAATCCTAAATATTAGGAAGCTATTAAGTAAACAACAGAATAATAAGAAAGAAAGTTGAAGAAAGGATACTTAGAAGAAAAATTAATCAAATAAAAAGCAAATATCTAATAGAGATTATAATGTCTCTGATGACCAATAAATTTTTGTCAGAGACCAGCACCGGTTCTTACATCAGCTTTTAGAAACCACTAGAGTAAATGGTTTTATATGATTTTCCAACCCTTTTAAGTTATAATGATGAGACATGTCCCTATTCACACAATCTAGGTCACTTGATTGAAAATTTTGTGTTCCAATGTGCTGTGTTTTCTCTTAGGTTGGAAGCCTATACAATTCTCTTTAGAAAAGAAATGTGCATAATATCACATTGAACTTTCAAGAAACTGATATTATGGTATCCTCCCTTAGACTTTTTTAACTCTAAAAAAATAAAACATATACAGCAAAAAAAATTACTCTTCTCTCAACTTTGTGGCTTATTATTTTGTAATTAATTAAATGTTTCAAGGGAAAAAAGAAGGAAGTGGGACAATAAATACAGGTAGTACTCCAGGCCAGAACACACTGGTAACCTCAAGAAAAATTACTCTTCTCTCAACTTTGTGGCTTATTATTTTGTAATTAATTAAATGTTTCAAGGGAAAAAAGAAAGAAGTGGGACAATAAATACAGGTAGTACTCCAGGCCAGAACACACTGGTAACCTCAAGATGGTACTCAGAGATTATGAAGATGTCATGGGTGCTTTTTCAAGATTTATTTACTTTCTAACTTTTTATTTTGAAATAAGTTTAGACTTAACAGATGAATTGCAAAAACAGTATACAGCATTCACATCACCCCTCACACAGCTTCCCCTCATGCCCTGAATGTATAAAACTATGATATATTTATCAAAACTAAGACATCAACATTAGTACAATTCTATTGTCTGAATTACAGACTTTGTGTCCTTTCTCTGTTCATGATTGATTTTTATTATTTAAATAAATAAATAAATGTGTTAAAATGTTCACTGAGATACCATTTCAATTTGATCATCAGTTTTATTCCTACAGTCAAGTACCTAATTCTTGTGCTCACCATGTACTGGAGTTATTTCTCTAGTCTTAAGTTTCCACCAATTCTATAGCTTAACTTTTTATGATTTCAATTTATTGCTCACTTTCTTTTCCACCTACAGCATGCTGTTCCTCACAGACTGATTAATCTCCCCATTTCCTTACTCAAGGTCTGAACACGTATTGTAGACCACTAGAATGGATTTTCCATGGTCCTGACAAAGTTTCTAGGGAAGCAATAGAAATCACCCTAGTGTATCAAAATGCTGTGGTTCTTTACTTCTTTAACTGTATTCTTGTGTGGAGAAGGAAAATGACCAGTACAACAGAGCTTCATGCAATAATACATGTTTTAAAACTAACAATCCAATGGCATTCAATTCTATAGAGAATTACTTCATTTCCTATACATTCTCTGTGTCCATATTGTACTACTTTACAGTACCATTAGGCTAATCTGTTGTTTTTCCACAAGTATATAAAGATTTTATGACCATATGCAAAACAGGCTGCCGGGGCTAAATGTCTTTATTGACTGATGAGAGGATTTTTTCCCCCTGTAGAAAACTAGACGATATCTAGTCGGCAATGGTACAACATGTTTTTAGGCAGGTGGATAATATAATCATCACGATACTTTAGGGAGGCACTTCTGAGGGCAGGTGGAGGCAGGAAAGACTAGAATGGGGGAGATTCAAGACAGAGGATTCAGTTAGGAGGTTAGTGATGTGAAATAAGGAGCATCTGAACTAAATCAGTGGCAGTAGGTTTAGAGACTGATGTTTGAAATAGAGATTTTCAAAGGGGAATCAGGAGAATTTAGTGTCTGTTTAAAAGTCAGCTGGATAGTGATAGGGAAGTCAAGGCAGAAAGTAAGATGAGACATAAATTGTGGGAGACTAAATCACTGTTTAGATCATTCAAAAAAAAACTTTTTTAACACAGGGTAACTTTGGAAAAGAGATGGAAATTAATTTCTACTTTGTACCTGATGAATGTAGGTGCCTAACAAAAATCAGAACGGAAATATCCAAGAAACTGGTTGACTGTAATCATATACTACCCTAATCACTCCAGAGTAAATACGACAGGTGATTCTCTGGTTAAAAACCCTTTAAAACGTTCTAGAAAGTTTCCCAGACACCACCCCACCCACATGGTTACGGTCAGCAATTGCAATGGCTCAAGGTGTAAACCCTCTTTCTTGGCCAAGAAAAGTGTATTTCAGTAAAGTCGCCAACCAGTTTTTCTGGAATGAGGTATGCCAGGTTGATCTCCATACATCAATATTCCAATCACAGTGCATGATTTGACACATCTGTTCCATTCTCACAATCCCTTTCTCTTTGATATCTTTTTTAAAAGCTTCTTATTCTATAACCCAACAGAGAAATGCATCAAATTTTCTCTGAAAGGCATCAAAAGATATCAGCTTAAGAGAGTAGAGAGTGAATTAAAATAGATTTATTTTTACAGACTTGTATAACAGGTACTTTAAACATTGTTTTAAGATTTTGTTAGGCATTTGAAAATCATATATTCTTACCCATCCATTCAGCAAATATTTGTTCAGTCCTTCCTACACCCCAGGTTTTTTACTAGACACTGAGAGGGAAGAAATGAATAACAGACAAAGAAATGGGAAGTAGATTAAGAGTTTTGATTATTTCTGGTGGGTGTGGCAATAGTACTGGGGTAAAGTAATGAGTCTTAGACAAGACATACTGAAAAGTTGAGTTATTGGTCTGACACCTAGGATAATATATCCACTAAGGCGAGATTATTTAGTTCTATGCATAAACATATACATACTAATGTGTTCCTATTTAAAGACCACTTAAATGACCTGCCTTCATGTTGTCCATAATGAACTGGGGGATGGATAGATAGATAGATAGATAGATAGATAGATAGATAGATAGATAGATATGGCAAATAATCATGGTAGAGTGTGGCAAGAGCTATGCTAAAACTATGACATAAAATACCCCAGGAAAGCAGAAGGGGTCACTGAACCCATGTCTCTAAGAAGAGCTACAAGAGATGGTTATGCTTGAACAGTGTCTTGATGAATGAGCTGTATTAAGCAAATAGATAGAAAGACGGTTGGCGAACTAAAAAAAGCATCAAGGAATTACAAAACATTTCAGGTGATCAGTGGTGAGAGATAAGTCAGGAAACCAGTACAGCCAATCATACAAAGATACTAAGCCATTAAAAACGATACCACACGGGGGCTTCCCTGGTGGCGCAGTGGTTGAGAGTCCGCCTGCCGATGCAGGGGACACGGGTTCGTGCCCCGGTCCGGGAAGATCCCACATGCCGCGGAGCGGCTGGGCCCGTGAGCCATGGCCGCTGAGCCTGCGCGTCCGGAGCCTGTGCTCCGCAACGGGAGAGGCCGCAACAGTGACAGGCCCTCATAACGCTAAAAAAACCAAACGACACCACACCTAAGGACCCAGGAAGAAGGTTCTTACCAGAAGTTTCTTGATGAAGGAAGTGGCCTTAAATGGTCCTGTAAATATCAATAACCATATCACAGTTCCTAAATCTGGTTGTGCACCCAAAGTATACATTTAAGGATTAATTTAACAAGTAATTTGGATGTGTAGTCAGATTTGGAAAGCATAGGTTTAAATATAAGATCCTGCCTCTCTTCACAGGTAATTTGGACCATAATGACTTTTACACAGCCAATCTATAATCTGGTCAGGAATGGATAGAAGGACATTGTAAAAACAAACAAAAAACCAACTCTCTAAAAGGGACACCAACAATAATTAGTTGAGACAACTGGATTCTCTCACTGTAGTATAACTATGAGGTGCAATAACATTAATTTATTAGTATTAGTATGTTTAAGAGTAGAAAAGAATCACCGAGAGAAATCCCACAAATGTAAGTTGTGAGACCACAAATACTAAAAGTAAAAGGACATACTATAACATAAAACAAAAATTAGAGGAGAATATGAATCAATAAAATGGCACAGGGGAGATGAATTTTGCCACTAGGGATTATAGACTCTCTAGAAGCTGCCTTCAATTTTGAACCATCTTCTGATTCTCCAACTACATCCCCATCTCCAGGGTCCCAAATTTAGGGCTGAGCCCAGGATCCAGGGATTGTGATTCCTCCCTTACTTCTACGTAAGTTACCAAAATAAACTATCCTATTAGATCAGTGATTTGATTTGGTATATTTTCTTTGTGATAATAGAGACAGCCTGAGATCATGGATGCTGTGACAGTCATTGCTGATTGTCCCTCAGTGTCTATCCCCCATTCTTCCTTTGCAGGGCACATGGCTGTTTGTAATAAAGTCTACATTTCCCAGCCTCCCTTGTAGATAAGTATACTCATATGAATAAGTTTTAGGCAATGTGATATAAACGGAGGAAGTAGTCAATTTTAGCAAGTGCCACTGGGACATATATTTCATTACCTTCTTTTTTTCTAGAAAAAACCCAAACTGATGGCTGGGGCTCAAGCAACCATCATGGGCCATGCAGGGGAAGCCATATGTTGATAATGGTGGAGCAACAGATAGAAGAATAATACAGCATATTATAGTTCCTGGTGTTCTAGGAACTGCCCCTCTAGCTCTGGACTCCTTCCTTTTCTCCGAGATATGTCTCCAAGAAGCTGAAAAATAGTGAAGCTGACCTACGGCTCTATAGAAATATCACACTTTCAGCACAGATCCTACTATCAGCTTTGAAGCAGAATACCCTCTTAAGAGAAGAACACTCAGCATCATCTGCTTTAGTCACCCTTTAAAACAACATCACAGAATTAGCACAAACCTAGATCATCCACATCAACAAGTCTCCATTGCAGGACCTCTCTAATACTAAAGGCCACCTTTCCCTACTAATACCAGCCAACAAGTGCTGCTGTGCCTGAAAAGCCAACAAGGAAAGGCAACAGTTCTCAAATGTTGGTGTGCAGGATCAGTAGATACAAAGTATCTTAATGAAGTATCTGTTAAAATTCAGATCATCAGGCCCAACCCCTAGAAATTTATATGTAGTAGGACTGGAATTTGCATCTCATCCAGTACCTAGGTGATTCTGAAGCAATGGTATTTTGGTTACTCTTTGAGAAAGACAACTACAAATCTTACTAATACAGGAGGGAATTATCTATTAGTTAATTAATTTAACAGTAAAGACTGGGTTAATCCATACCAACACACACTCAGTTAAGAGGGATGAATCATTTAGGGCAGACAGTTAGATCTCAGCCTTCAAATGGCTGGCTCAGTGTTCTGGAGATTTATCAAATATCTACACAGAACTTTGCGTCTTGCAAAATACTTTTACATGTACATAAGTCCCACAAAATGCTGTGATGTAGATATTTTTATGACCCTAATTCACGAATAAGGAAACGTCAAGTTCCAAGAGTTAAAGGCTGGTGCTAGAGTTGCACCCAGAGCCTCTGATGCTGGTTCTAAGACTCCATCGTTCACATCACGGCTATCTCATTAGGAAAGAGGTAAAAGAATCTGGAACAAATAAGATACAAAGCAACTAAATTTCGATGAGATTTAGGGCATGGGCAATACTGTGGTTGGAAAAGGTACGCAAGGGATAGCATAGGGGCACTTGGGTGTCTGAGGGTAGAAAACAAGGATCAAGAGAAATCTCTCAAGTGAGGATGAAAATGCGCCACAGATAAGACGTCCTGACTTTGCAAGCTGAGCTGCAACCAGCCTTTCAGCTAGAACTGGCACCAAATAGTCACAAAGGAAATTTTTGAAAAGAGGTGTTCCTACCTTGTCTATAATTGCCTGTGATAAAATGAACGTATGGCCCGTACTGCTGGCCTGTGATAGATGATGGACAGGCTGCAGCAAACGTATGACCAGGGCTCTCCTAATTACAAGTCTGCTTCTCCAGCCTTTCACAATTAGCACTGAACGATGTGAATGTCTTTGATTGTGTTCACCCTGGACATGAATAATTTATTCATTTGGACCATACTCAGAAATTAACATACTCATACTACAATATGCTGTATTATGTTAATGAGAGAAAACTCTCCAAGGAAGAAATTGTACTAAGGGTGCACAATACATACTATTTACCAAGATAACAAGAAGATTTTCTGTCCTGTTTCTGTCCTGTTCTAAGTTATGTCTATCCAAAATTTGCATTGGATAATTGATACAATTATCAATGGATAATTGATACAATTATATACATATCAATTCAGAAAACGGATATATGTATAAAACTGCATTAGAACACTGTTGCAGTTAATTGTTTTGTTTGCAGAGGATCTGTGGAATATAGACCAAATGGTGGTTTGAGATAACCTGATCTGCTCTCATCTCCTTCATTTAGAGAGTTAGTGGGTCCACAGAGCACTAAGAGGGGTGAATCTTTTAGGAGAGAGAATTAGACCTCAGCTTTCAAATCACTGGCTTAGTGCTCTGGGGATGTTTCCAGTGAGTCATTGTGAGAAGAGAGGCATGATCATAAACCCTTCACATGAAAAGGTCTACAAGTTCCTGTGCAACCTGGTACCCACCCACTTTTCATCATCCACACCTCCTGTGGGTCTCTTTCTGGAGGACTTTGCTTAAGTCACATTGGCCTTTCTTTAAGTTTCTTGAAAATTCCAAAATGCTTCCTGTTCCAGGACCTTTGCACTTGCTAATCCTCTAGCTAGAACACATTTCTCCCTTTCTTCCTATGGCTAACTCCTACTCATTCCACAGGTATCAAAGTAATTGACATATCCTTGGAAAAAGTTTACCTGATCATCTCCACTTCAAGTTAAGTCTTCTGTCTACAAATCCCAGGGCTTACATGGCTTCCCTTCATAGCACTTGATACCATAAAAATATACAGCAATCTGAGTAATTATCTGTTTGATGAATACCCCCCCACACTACACCATAGTTCCACGTGGGCAAGGACCAAGCTCCACGTGGGCAAGGACCAAGCTTGTCTTCCTCATCATTGTATTCCTAGCAAAGTAGCTGGCATATAGCAGCTACTTATATTAATTGAATGAGTGAATAAATAAACATAACTTCATTAAGGAAAAACATTAGCATGTTCTAGAACAACAGTATGAACAGCTGAGATTTGCTTACACACACACAGACACACACACACACACACACACACACAGATGTACCTTGGGCCTTTAAATAATAGCATCGATTTTGTGAAAGATTAAACAATATAAAAAACCATCATTTGTTCTATAACCTTGTCCAAGGCACTTGGAAAGTGACTTAAATTAGTGACTCTAGAACTTCAGGGTTCAAGAGTAAAGCACACAACATTTGTTTAACATATCATTTCTCTTTGCCCCAGCCTCTCCTTCAATGTTTCATAGTTAGTAAATCTGAGGTAGATGCTGGCAATCTGCAATAAACAAGCACCTCAGGAAATTTTAATAAAATGACTAATTTCTAGAAATATTTGTTGAGCACTTCATATGTGCCAGGCATGGCATAAAGTGATGGGGACACAGATGATGCCTAAGTTTGAGAGCCACTGCAGTAAACGATGGCTCAGCGAGTCTCCCTACCACTTCCAATGCTATAATTTCCATTTATTTGTGCATTCTGTACATATTTATTGATGACTTCTAAAGCCTAAAGCACTATACAAGTCTTACATGTGATAAACGTTCTCTTTCCCTCAAGTTCCTGTAAAAAAAAGTTCAGGGGCTTCCCTGGTGGCACAGTGGTTGAGAGTCCGCCTGCCGATGCAGGGGACACGGGTTCGTGCCCCAGTCCGGGAAGATCCCACATGCCGCGGAGCAGCTGGTCCCGTTAGCCATGGCCGCTGAGCCTGTGCGTCCGGAGCCTGTGGTCCGCAACGGGAGAGGCCACAACAGTGAGAGGTCCGCGTACCGCAAAAAAAAAAAAAAAAAAGTTCAGAAAAGAGGAACGCAAACTCATATTCACACATTTATTGGCTATCTGCTAAACATCAAGCATTGAGAAACATTTTACATGTTCTCAAATAGGACTTTTTATGAAGTCATTCAGGTCTCTAAAAATTAATATAATATTCTTTAGTGCTTACTAATTTTTAAGCATTGTGATTTTAAGCATGGGAATAATTTTAGTAAACACTAAAATAATATTTTATTGATTATTTCATTAAGTTATCACAGGAATCCTATGAAGCAAGCATCATTATTTATAAATAACTTGCTACAGATCACCTAGCTAGTAAATAGGATAAAAGGGAAAAATAAATGTTATAAATAGCTTCAATATGAGGCAGTGTTATTAAGTACCCAATGGAACTATAGAAACATAGAAGTAGGAGAAAACCATTTGAGAGGGGAAAATACGAAACAAGTGTGGGCGCTACAATATACTTACTACAGAATTCATGATGAGGCAGTTTCATCTATGGCCTAAGTCATTAGTAGAAAGACATACAAAGGGACTTAAGCCACTTATGTCTCTGTTCTGCACATACAGCATTAAGCCATGCAGTAAATGTTCTTGTCAAGATGTTTTCTCCTTTTTGTGTCTGCCTCATCCATTCTTCTGCAAGTGTTCAATCTGAGCTTATTCTCACAGCCATTCCACAGAAGCAATCTTCCCCTGGGCTCTATAAAGTTCGATATCTTAGCAGCTTTCCTTTGCAGAGTACCACCACTGGTGAGCAGCCAAACAGTTATAAGCAAGACTTGTTTCATCCTTGCTTTGCTTAGGATATGTACTAGGTTGAATAGTGTCCTCCCAAAATTCATGTTCACCTGGAGCCCTAGAACATGACCTTATTTGGAAATAGACTTTGCAGATATAGTTAGTTAAATGGAAGTTACAATGGATTAGGGTGAACCCTAAATCCAATGACTGGTGTCTTTATATGAAGACACTCACAGGGAACAAGGCCATTAGACGACGGATGCAGAGATTGGAATGATGCAGCCACAAGCCAAGGAATGCCAAAGATTGCGTGGAGCCACCAGGGGGTCAGGGAGAGTCAAGGAAGGATTCTTCCTAGGAGTCTTCAGAGAGAGAAGGACCCTGCTGACACCTTGATTTCAGACTTCTAGCCTTCAAAACTGTAAAAGAATAAATTTCTATTCTTTTAAGCCACCGAGTTTGTATCTGTTTATTTTGTATGGTAGCCTTTAGAAAGTAATTCAGGATTTTATCAGAGAAACCCTCTGGCATAGGTCATTATGACAATGTACCTATATTACTGTTATGCTTTTAAATCGCCCCAGTAGAATTTCTTCTGGTATTGTTTTAAATAATGGAGACACATGACTGCAAAGTCACTTAAAGTAGTGACTCCTTAATAGACATAAGCAACCTAACTTTGAAGTTTAGGAGTTTATCAAGAAGAACGGCAAAAACCTTCAAATGTTTTTCAGATATAGTTTTCCATTAGCCAAACTTGTATGTCAAAATAAGTGTCACTCAAATCATCTATGGGAGCCATCTCTGAGAAGAAGGAAAAAGAGTTGCCAAAATATGCCTCCATGGATGTTGGGATGCCTTAGGGTTCATGACAACAGAGATGCTTTCTTACTTTGAGGTTAGAGACAAAAGTAAGCTTTGAATAACGCTATGAATGAACTTTGCAAAAGTATCTTTAGAGAATGGGTGACTTTGAAGAATGAATGATCCATGTACAATGTCTCAGTGAAGAAAGAGGGAGGTGTGTGTGTGTGTGTGTGTGTGTGTGTGTGTGTGTTTGGTGGAGGGGTAAAGAGCAGAAACCTGGCCCTTTCTTTCAGACCTCCTCTCTTTCCAGGAACAGACCACCACTGTTTCCAGGGTGATCACAATTTTGCAACCTGTAACAAAGCTAAATTTAAAAACATAAAAATGCCTAAGAAGAGTTTCAGCACAGTTTACCTATATACCTTATGGGTTGTTGAACTTTGCAGTTACAGGCAATGAACTTGAAGGGAAATATTGAGGACTTGCCAAAATCTGTGCAAATGACACTGCCACATTTATACTTTACGCTCCCATGGAGTATCCTACCATATTTCGTATTCAGGAAATACTGTATCACGCATTTATAACAGCAACAGGGCATGCTTTCAATAGTAAAAGTATTAGTGTTTCTAGCATATGCCAGTGAACTCCATAATACCCCTTTCCCTGAATACATTTACTCCTCACCAATCAGTCTACATGTGTGTTAATTATGATGTTTTTAACCTAATTATACTTGCAAAAATAGTAATTTTTGTAATCTGGAAGTCAGCCAAAATTCTTTCATTCATCTGCGCCCTTCATCTATTATACGTTGAAACAGTAAAGGAAATGTTAAGAGCATAGTGCTGGGGTCAGGGTGGTCTGGGTTCAAAATCTCAATCTTTTCACTTTTTATCCATGTGATCTTAGAGGCTGGTTTCTCTTTCAAAGTCTTTGTTTCCTTATCCGTAAAATGGATATCATAATAGTGGCTTCTGTAGAGTGGGGTGGTGGACACTGACTCCACTTGACATACTTTTCCACAGCAGAGAAGAAATTTGCAGTCCCCTTCCAAGAGGGAAATCTACACAAGAGACTCTGCCAGTTTCTCTCCACACCTTCATTCATCCCACTCTTGGGAAGGAGAGGACTTTAGGAGAAGGAACTGAGTATGCCCCGTGAACTCCTTCCTCTCTCCCTCTTCAGAACTGCTTTCCTGGAAAGAGGGCTGCAGAGAGTCTGTGTCCTCCCTGATGATGTCTTGGGGAAGGTCTGAAGCCAGCTGGCTATGCCAAGCACTGGGTACACGTCTTTCTAATTCATAGGGGACATCTAAAGAATGCAGCCCAGCTGATGAGCCAAGCTATGTTCTCTAATCAGCTCATCAGAAGTAAAGTGGGGAGAAAGGAAGATGATCTGGTTCTTATATAAACAACACCAGCCTCAAAGATGGGTTTTGAGAACTGAATGAGATAAAGATGCAAAGCTTAGGAGGACACCAAGTACAACTTCAGCAATAGACACTATTGGCTGTTCATTGTGACAGGTATTTCTCCTATTGATATCACTACCTCTAACATTGTTACTGCTGCTGCTATTTTATTCTCATTGCTCTTGGATTGCCACCAGCCAAAGAGAACTGTGACTTATCATTAGCATAAATGGTTTGCACAAGAGTAAGGACACTGTCGAAAGGAAAGTTTGCGTTCAGTTGCTTAGTGGAGAAAAGAGAGGAAAATGGAGATGATATCACAGCATTTGGCTCCTAGTTGCAGAAGCCTTTGGTACTCATACTGACCTCTTTGGAGGTTTTCTCTCCATTTCTGCTGAGAACAGAGGCTAGGTTCCAAGGAGGACTGAAGGTAATGTAGTGTCATTTGGTTCCATGGGAAGTTCACATCTCCTAGTGCCCAGGACATGGAATCCTGGCTAGAACAGCATTCTCTTGACAAAGCAGCAGCAGAACACTGGTGACACTGGCAGATTCTCAGAGTAAAAAGCAGATAATGGATAATGGAATGTCTCTGAGCCCGAGAGAAAGGGCAGAGAACTGAGAACTTAGTCTGAAGCACATGTAAACACCTCTTGTGGACACCAAGAAAAACTCCTTGGGTTGAAGCAGGTGCTTTGGCAGAAATTGAGTTGAGTCCCAGTAGATTCGAGCAATAAGCCATCAAAATGTGGGTAGGGCTTCCCTGCTGGCTCAGTGGTTGAGAGTCCGCCTGCCAATGCAGGGGACACGGGTTCGTGCCCCGGTCCGGTAAGATCCCACATGCCGCGGAGAGGCTGGGCCCGTGAGCCATGGCCGCTGAGCCTGCGCGTCCGGAGCATGTGCTCCGCAACGGAAGAGGCCACAGCAGTGAGAGGCCCGCGTACCACAAAAAAAAAAAAAAATGTGGGTAGAAATGCTGTGTGACCTCATTCATACACAGCGAATAATGAGTCCTAGAAACATCTGGGTTACATAAGAATTAATATGCCAGCCAGGAAATTAAATATCAGCTGAGGCAATACAGATTATGATTGGACCATCACTATAATTTAGTCTCATTTAGTGCACCATAATTGAGTAATTGAATAATAAAAATATGTAAGAAACCATTAGTGCCTTAAATTACAGAGAGGTATACCAATACCAGTTCACTTTCTGGGAAAAGTGTCCCCGCAAAATGTATTAAAACCCACTTTACAGACAGTAAAATATTAAGAGCAAGGAATTACAATTAACTTCCCAATTTCACATGAAAACGTGAAACAAGAATATGGTTGGTCTCTGGTCCTGTGGAATCAAAATGTTTCCATTCTGTCCCAATGTGCGTCTCTCCAAAAAGTCCATCCCTTATCTTTCATTCCCTGTGCCCTCCAACCTGTACACTCACACACTAAATACCAGTCTTCTAGCCAAAGGCACTAGAAAGTACAACAGTTTTTTGAGCTTCAAGGAATAAAGAATATTTACATTTTCTTTGTTTCTTCACTTTCAGAAACAGTCTAGATCCTAGTTTATAACTAAGGTAAGATCATAGAGAGATCGTGATGAAGGGAGTAAGGTAGTACTGGCTGGGAAAAGGGAAGAGAAAATGAGAGAAGAGCAAGGGTCTAAGCAATTCCAAGAAGGAAGTTATGATGCCACATTTGGAAATAGGTACATCCCAGTTCTGTGTTAAATTGAAGCAAAAGAAATAAAGGTAGACATTAGAATAAATTCTTGACTACAGTCAATAATTTTCAATGCTGAATTTAAACATGAATTTCAAACGGTAATTTTGTGACTGGATGATGTCTGAATCCATGATCCTTTTATGTTGGATCTTCTTCTGTTTTTCTCTTAGGGTTATTGCCTCCATAATCTCATCTTTGCAATATAATCTGGCAGGTGTTCTTCAAATTCTCTTAATAGTTTGCTTACTTACAATACTCACTAATAAAAACAATGGTTTTTGTTTTTATGTACTGAATGCTCAAATTTATGTTTTAATGTACTGAATGCTCAAATTTATGCCAGGAAGTATTAGAAGCACTTCATATGTATTAAAGTATTTAATTCTCTTACTAACTCTATGAAGATATAAATAATATTTTTTAAACTAAAACAACTAAATCACAGTAAGAGTAAATAAACTGTCAGGATCACGGAAACAAATAGTGAGGCTGGATACAAATTAAGGCTGTCTCGTTCCAGAGCCCAGAATCAACCAGTGTGCAAAGCTGCTTTGGAACATATATAAATGTGGACAAAAACAACTATACCCCAATTAAAAAAAAAAATTTAAGGCTTAAAATTTTAAAAAAACAAAAAGAAAATGTGGACAAAAACTAACTAAATAGTGCTATTTGTAAGTTCTAATTTCTTAAATCATCTATTTGTAATAATCTCAAATTTTGTATTTTTTATTCTTATAAGACTAGGACGAGTTTTTGCTAAAATTGAATAAACTTTTATCTCTGTTTGAATACAGAAGGTGGTGATATGTTCATGGTAGACTAGAAGTCCAAACCAGTACAGATTAAAAACTACAGGAAAAAGAACAAAGCAGGAGGCATAACCCTCCCAGACTTCAGACAATACTACAAAGCTACAGTAATCAAAACAGTGTGGTACTGGCATACAAATTATTATTATATATTTCTATATATATTATAGCTCATTCTCTCTTTATTCTAAGTTTTCATTTATTTACAAATCTTAGAAAGGGATCTCTGATCTCAGTCCTACTTGGTTGTCCCATCAGCCTCATTTCTCCTTCAATTCACCATCACCATATTATGTTCCATGGGGATGCACTGCTGACATTTGAAGCTGGATAATTCTTCAGTGTGTGGGATTGCCTCATGTCATATAGGACCTTTGGAATTCCTAGCTTTAGGCACTAAATGCCAAAAGACAACTTCAGATGTTCCCACACTTTTTCAAATTTCCCTAGGTGCAGCCCTGCACTTCGTTAAGAGCCATTGGCCTAAGAGCCCAAAGCCAACCAAGTGGTATTTTGTACCAATTTTTTGTTTCTATATTTACTCACATTGCTCTGCCTTAGAGTTTGTGACTGTAGTCCCAACTACAAGTACATGACCAAAGTGGAAGTCCTCTAACATACTCTCTCAAGTCTACATAGTCTACAGGTTATCTCTCAACTGTTCCTGAGCTCCTTCTTCAGATAGAGTTGATATATCTTCACTGGAATGTATTTAGTTAGTTGAATCTTTTTAAGGATGGAAATGCATTTCAATATTTCATTACAGTCCTAGTAGATAAGTCTATACATTTCTAGGAATGAAAACAGTAAGGGCTCCACTTTGTTGGGAGAGGCCAGTGGGATCACTCCATGTTAGATTTGTGCTAGACACTTTATATAAGTGAGCTCCCCAGTTTAATCTTTACATAAATTCTCCATGGTTGCTATTATTGTGCTCATTTTGAAAACAAGAAAACTGAGACTGAAAGACATTAAATAATTTGCCAAAAAGAACATTAATGAAGGCGATAATTATATTTATGGTAATAATAGCAACACAGGGCTTCCCTGGTGGCGCAGTGGTTGAGAGTCCGCCTGCCAATGCAGGGGACACGGGTTCGTGCCCTGGTCCGGGAAGATCCCACATGCCACAGAGCGGCTAGGCCTGTGAGCCATGGCCGCTGAGCCTGCGTGTCCAGAGCCTGTGCTCTGCAACGGGAGAGGCCACAACAGTGAGAGGCCCGCATACCGAAAAAAATAATAATAATAATAATAATAATAGCAACACAGAGGCCTAATTCTACTAGGTAAATATTAACTTCTCAGGCTTTACCTGATTGAATTTCTATGGGTAATGTATAGGATATCGTGAGAGTTCTATAGGGAAGCTGTATAGGAGAGCTTTATTGGGCCCTCTCCAAAAATAATCAACTACCCTTTACTTTGCCTATTTATCTTATAAGGCTTGTTGACTATAGTCAAACTTACCTTTGTCTAGCCAAAGTTCTAAACAAAGGTCTCTGCATAAAGTCCACTTTCTTAGAAAATAAGATGCAAAATAGATGATCTAGAACATCCTAGAAAGAACTGAACAAAGCATCTGAAATTTGCAACTTCAAACTGCCATCACTAGTTGTGTGTCTTTATGAAGTTAGGCCTCAGTCTCTTTATTTATAAAACAGGAGAGCTGGATCAGCGAGACCTGATATTCCTCCCAGAGATTAAGTTTAAGGTTTGATGGCACTTACTTAAGAAATTTCTTTATTCAAATACTGTCTAAGTTTTTTGTTTGTTTGCTTGGTTTTTTTTGCGGTACGCGGGCCTCTCACTGTTGTGGCCTCTCCCGTTGCGGGGCACAGGCTCCGGAAGCTCAGGCTCAGCGGCCATGGCTCACGGGCCCAGCCGCTCCGCGGCATGTGGGATCTTCCCGGACCAGGACACGAACCTGTGTCCCCTGCATCGGCAGGCGGACTCTCAACCACTGCGCCACCAGGGAAGCCCCACTGTCTAAGTTTTGTTCACTATTCTCCTAAAATGTTCCTGACCATATCTTGAACACACAAGAGGAAAAGAAAATGCTAACTCCCTTAGAAGTATGATCAATTTTTGTGGGACTGGCTGGCGAAGAAAAATGATTGGTAAGACTAAAGGTTTGGACAAGAACACACTCTCTACAAGGGAAGGTGCATTGCAAGGAGTGTATGAAATTACAGTACAAAGGATCAAAGAGGAAAATTGCCTTTAGAGTGACAGGCTCTCCTTCAAGGAGAAGAAAAACCAAATATTTTATTCCTGCGGGGCACCGTAGGGCTCATATTTTTGCCTGCAGAATTCCTCAGGATTGCTATAACTGAGCCTCTTGCAGGGAGGACCTATTAATCCTTTGTATGCTTTGCCATTAATATTGTTTTTTGGGCCACAAGAAGAGGACATAAACCTTTAATGTCACTTTTTCACACTAAGGAATTTTTCCTTAAAAATTCAATGGTATCTGCCAATTTGAAATGGCACTTTAAGGAGGTTAGAGAAGCAGATGGCTGATTCTTTTTTTTTTTTTTGCAGTACGGGGGCCTCTCACCGCTGCGGCCCCTCCCGCTGTGGAGCACAGGCCCTGGACGCGCAGGCCCAGCAGCCATGGCCCACAGGCCCAGCCGCTCCGCAGCATGCGGGATCCTCCCGGACCGGGGTACGAACCCACGTCCCCTGCATCAACAGGAGGACTCTCAAACACTGCGCCACCAGGAAAGCCCCAGATGGCTGATTCTTAATGACTAATTTTTTGCATCAACCACTGATTTGTTATTTGACGCACACTGCACAGGATAACAATGTTCCTTTTTAATGGAGTTAGAATGTGCTACTGAAAGGGAAAAGGAAGAGTTTTGGCTGACAAATAATAAAGATTTGATTCAGAAGGGTCTGGAAGGAAAACAGAGCACTTACAAACACTAATTTACAAGTTAGTGACCACTTACAAACTAACCAAAAGGTAAAATTCTGGAGAAGAGGGAGGAAGCAAAGAAGAACCTAGTATTCACTATACACTCAATGTCAATTGTGAAGAAAATCTCAAGCAAGGATTACAGAAAGTTCTTAGGTTAAAAAATGAGTCAGGCAGCTATTGCTTCAAATCTTTGGACAGACATTTGCACTCTGGATAACTTGAGACTGTTAGCTGAGCGTTAGATTCAGTAAAAGTAAAATGTTGGTAGGAATAAATCTCAAAAAAAGATGCTATAAGCATTAAATTTAAAAGTGTCCGAGATCCAAGAGACAAGATGGCGGAAGAGTAAGACGCGGAGATTACCTTCCTCCCCACAGATACACCAGAAATACATCTACAGGTGGAACAACTCCTGCAGAAAACCTACTGAACGCTGGCAGAGGACCTCCCAAAAGGCAGGAAACTCCACACTTACCTGGGTAGGGCAAACAACAAAAAAGAAAAAACAGAGACAGAACGATAGGGACGAGACCAGCACCAGTGGGAGGGAGCTGTGAAGCGGAAAATGTTTCCACACACTAGGAGCTCCTTCGCGGGCGGAGACTGTGGGTGGTGGAGGGGGAAAGCTTCGGAGCCGCGGAGGAGAGCACAGCAACAGGGGCGCGGAGGGCAAAGCGGCGAGATCCCCGCACGGAGGATCGGCGCCGACCGGCACTCACCAGCCCGAAAGGCTTGTCTGCTCCCCCGCCGGAGCGGGTGGGGCTGGGAGCTGAGGCTCGGGCTTCGGTCGGAGCGCAGGGAGAGGACTGGGGTTGGCGGCGTGAACACAGCCTGCAGGGGGTTAGTGCGCCACGGCTAGCTGGGAGGGAGTCCGGGAAAAGTCTGGACTCGCCGAAGAGGCAAGAGACTCTTTTCTTGCCTCTTTGTTTCCTGGTACGCTAGGAGTGGGGACTGGGAGCGCTGCTTAAAGGAGCTCCAGAGACGGGCGTGAGCCGCGGCTACCAGCGCAGACCCGAGAGACGGGCCTAAGACACTAGGGCTGCTGCTGCCGCCACCAGGAAGCCTGTGTGCGAGCACAGGTCACTCTCCATACCTCCCCTCCAGGAGTCTGTGCAGCCCGCCAACGCCAGGGTCCCGTGATCCAGGTACGGCTTACCCGGGAGAACGCACGGCGCGCCTCAGGCTGGTGCAACGTCCCGCCGGCCTCTGCCGCCGCAGGCTCGCCCCGCACTCCGTGCCCCTTCACCCCCTCACCACACCCCCCCGGCCTGAGTAAGCCAGAGCCCCCGAGTCAGCGGCTCGTTTAACCCCGTCCTGTCTGAGCGAAAAACAGACGCCCTCTGGCGACCTACACGCAGAGGCAGGGCCAAATCCAAAGCTGAGCCCCAGGAGCTGTGCGAACAAAGAAGAGAAGGGGAACTCTCTCCCAGCAGCCTCAGGAGCAGCGGATTAAATCCCCACAATCAACTTGAGGTACCCTGCATCTGTGGAATACATGAATAGACAACGAATCATCCCAAATTGAGGAGGTGGATTTTGAGAGCAAGATTTATTTATTTTTTCCCCTTTCCCACTTTTTATGAGGGTGTATGTGTATTCTTCTGTGTGAGATTTTGTCTGTATAGCTTTGCTTTCACCATTTGTCCTACGGTTCTATCTATCTGGGGTGTTTTTTTGTTTTTGTTTTTTTTAACTTTAAAAAAATTTTTTTCTATCTTAATAATTTTTTAATTTTAATAACATTATTTTATTTTATCTAACATTATTCTATTTTATCCTTCCTTTCTTCCTTCCTTCCTCTCTCTCTCTCTCTCTTTCTCTCTTTCTTGCTTTCTACTTTTTCTCCCTTTTATTCTGATCCGTGTAGATGAAAGGCTCTTGGTGCTGAGGCCAGGAGTCAGTGCTGTGCCTCTGAGGGGGGAGAGCCAACTTCAAGACACCGGTCTACGAGAGACCTCCCAACCCCACATAATATCAAACGGCGAAAATCTCCCAGAGATCTCCATCTCAACACCAGCACCCAGCTTCACTCAAAGACCAGCAAGCGACAGTGCTGGACACCCTATGCCAAACAACTAGCAAGACAGGAACACAACCCCACCCATTAGCAGAGAGGCCGCCTAAAATCATAATAAGGCCACACGCCAAAACACACCACCTGACGTTGCCCTGCCCACCAGAAAGACAAGATCCAGCCTCATCCATCCGAACACAGGCACTAATCCCCTCCACCAGGAAGCCTACACAACTCACTGAACCAACTTTAGCCACTGGGGACAGACACCAAAAACAACGGGAACTACGAACCTGAAGCCTGCAAAAAGGAGATCCCAAACACAATAAGATAAGCAAAATCAGAAAACAGAAAAACACACAGCAGATGAAGGAGCAAATAAAAACCCACCAGACCTAACAAATGAAGAGGAAATAGGCAGTCTATCTGAAAAAGAACTCAGAATAATGATAGTAAGGATGATCCAAAACCTTGGAAATAGAATTAACAAGGACCTAGAAGAACTAAAGATAAAACAAGCAAAAATGAACAACACAATAAATGAAATTAAAAATACTCTAGATGGGATCAATAGCAGAATGACAGAGGCAGAACTGATAAGTGACCTGGAGGATAAAATAGTGGAAATAACTACTGCAGAGCAGAATAAGGAAAAAAGAATGAAAAGAACAGAGGACAGTCTCAGAGACCTCTGGGACAGCATTAAATGCACCAACATTCGAATTATAGGGGTTCCAGAAGAAGAAGAGAAAAAGAAAGGGACAGAGAAAATATTTGAAGACATTATAGTTGAAAACATCCCTAATATGGGAAAGGAAATAGTTAATCAAGTCCAGGAAGCACAGAGAGTCCCATACAGGATAAATCCAAGGAGAAACATGCCAAGGCACATACTAATCAAACTATCAAAAATTAAATACAAAGAAAACATATTAAAAGCAGCAAGGGAAAAAAAAACAAATAACACACAAAGGAATCCCCATAAGGTTAACATCTGATCTTTCAGTAGAAACTCTTCAAGCCAGAAGGGACTGGCAGGACATATTTAAAGTGATGAAGGAGAAACGCCTGCAACCAAGATTACTCTACCCAGCAAGGATCTCATTCAGATTTGATGGAGAAATTAAAACC
>RJWK010026150.1:0-27229 GCA_004363435.1 Platanista minor
ACTCTTGCACTGCTGGTGGGAATGTGAATTGGTACAGCCACTATGGAGAACAGTATGGAGGTTCCTTAAAAAACTACAAATAGAACTACCATATTACCCAGCAATCCCACTACTGGGCATATACCCTGAGAAAACCATAATTCAAAAAGAGTCATGTACCAAAATGTTCATTGCAGCTCTATTTACAATAGCCAGGAGAAGGAACCAACCTAAGTGTCCATCATCGGATGAATGCATAAAGAAGATGTGGTACATATATACAATGGAATATTACTCAGCCTTAAAATGAAATGAAATGGAGTTATTTGTAATGAGGTGGATGGACCTAGAGTCTGTCATACAGAGTGCAGTAAGTCAGAAAGAGAAAGACAAATACTGTATGCTAACACATATATATAGAATCCAAGAAAAAATGAAATGTCGTGAAGAACCCAGGGGCAAGATGGGAATAAAGACACAGACCTACTAGAGAATGGACTTGAGGATATGGGAAGGGGGAGGGGTAAGTTGTGACAAACTGAGAGAGTGGCATGGACATATATACACTACCAAATGTAAAATAGATAGCTAGTGGGAAGCAGCCGCATAGCACAGGGAAATCAGCTCGGTGCTTTGTGATCACCTGGATGGGTGGGATAGCGAGGGTGGGAGGGAGGGAGACGCAAGAGGGAGGACATATGGGAACGTATGTATATATATAATTGACTCACTTTGTTATAAAGCAGAAACTAACACCATTGTAAAGCAATTATTCTCCAATAAAGATGTAAAATAAAATAAAATGAAATATAATACCTATAAATAAATAAATAAATAAATAAATAAATAAATAAATAAATAAATATCTTTCCAGATTCTTGAACCTGCTGAGAGTCTGCAAAAATCCAAACAAACATTAAATTGCCCTCACAGTACATCCATTTTTAAGCGTTTATGATAAAACTTACACTAGAGACAAATAATGCCTATGCTCTTATTTATATAGGTAAATACATAACAAAATACAAACAACAAGATGTATTAGAAAGAGAATTGGGGTAGTCTGACTCCTGTAACTATAGGAGAAATTAACACTTGCCATACCTTACGTATTAAAAATGTTCCACATTACTTTAAGAAAGAAAAAGTGCCCATCTGAGCTTTCTTTATTTAACATCAAGAAGAGAAAGAGGGCATCTGAGTAAGTGTATGTAGGCACCAAAAGAAATATGATGACAGAATTAAAACTGGAGACCATTGGGATTCCCTGGTGGCACAGTGGTTGAGAATCTGCCCACCAATGCAGGGGACATGGGTTCGAGCCCTGGTCTGGGAAGATTACATATGCCGTGGAGCAACTAAGCCCATGAGCCACAACTACTGAGACTGAGCATCTGGAACCTGTGCTCCACAACAAGAGAGGCCGTGACAGTGAGAGGCCTGCGCACCACGATGAGTGGCCCCCACTCGCCACAACTAGAGAAAACCCTTGCACAGTAATGAAGACCCAACACAGCCCAAAATAAATAAATAAATAAAAATTAAAAAAAAAAAATGGAGACCATTGAGAACCAATGGCGAAAGAAAGGTAAAACAAGGCATCTAATTCAGGGTAAGAGAATCTTCATTTATTATTGGGATTTTTCTTAAATAGTATTTCAAAATAATTTATATAGATTATAAGATTAATTACTGTCATATTTAGACAGTTAAAAGGCAAGAACATATTGATTTCTTCATTTTATAGATGAGAATACTGAAATGAAAAAGAAAAACCTTCATGTTCAACAAATGATGTTATTAAGAGAGAAAAAGGCAAGCCACAGAGTGGGAGAAGATATTTAAAGTATATATATATATCTCTGATAAAGAGCTCACATAAATTCTTAATTTCAATAAAAAAAGGACAGAATTCTTAGCTTGAAATGGATAAGAAACATAAATAATCATAACTCATAAGAATCCTTCCAAATGGCTAAACAAATAAAAAGTTATCATCTTAATAGTTGTCAGAGAAATTCAAATTAACATTATAAAGACACGTCACTACATAACCAAGATAATGTTAAAACTAAATAATTACAGAAATAATAAACATGTTTGTGAACACGTGGTGCTCCCACTGCCTGTGGGAGTGTGAATTAGCATGACAACTTCACAAAATTGTGCAGTGGGGTCTACCAATGCTAAGCATAATCCGGCAAGTTTCTTCCTGGCTCAGTAGCCTACAAAAATGAATATTTTTAGGAAATATCTAAAAGGTATGTGGAAGATTGTTCACAGCAGCATTATTTCTATGTACTTGAAACTGGAAACAACCCAAACATCCATAAACAGTAGAGTTCATCAATTTATTGTGGTCTTTTCAGCCCATGAAATACTACACAGCACTGAAAACGAATTGGCACCCATTACATAAAATAGCATGGGATGGAGCTTGCAAATCAAGGGAAAGAATCCAGACACAGAAAAATATTTAATTCTGACAAAGACAACTAATCTATGTGATTAAAAATCAGAAGAATGACCAAGGTTTTGGCTGACAAGGAGGGCTATGGAGTACAGGTCATCACCTTCAATATCTTGAATGGCTTGGCACTTACATGGATGGTGAACTTTGTGAAAACACATTGAGCTGGCACTCATGATGTGTGTGTTGTATTCTACATACAGAAAACACATTTGGAACCCTTAAGTAGTTCCAGCCACCCCACATGGTAAGACCCCTCAACCCATGGCTGGTTGGTTTCTAGGCAAATCACTGATGTTCTATTCAGTCCCCACCCTCCTCCCTGTAGGAGAGACTGACTTCAGGAAATTCATCAGGAGAACACTGGGAGAATCCTCCAGTAATCTTAAGATTTGAGAATGTGATTATTCTTCTGAATCTCAAACTCGGGGATAATGGGAACACAGCACTGAAATCTTTCCTGAATGGTGAGAATGGTATGGCCAAAGAAGACTCTACAACTCAAAGGTGTTATCAGAACCAAATTCTCCATGAAAATATTCTAAATTTCATTCTCTCTGTGTCTTGAGGCAACAGCATATAGTGAGAGTGTCACTGGATTACGTGGTGGGACCAGCAATGTCTTATTGTTTCCACAACTTCCACAAGACATTCACCTCTTCATACATCTAAAGTGAGGGACTTAGGTACATTGGTCCATGGTTGATCAATTTAGTGGATGCGGGATGCCGACTGGAGATGGGGCAAGGGCAAAGGAAGGACATTCAGTCTTTTGAAACATGTGGTATTTAATTAACTGACAACTTTTTTACTGGATATGTAGAAAGAGAAAATAAAGTAGAAATATTGACAGCTGATAAACAAAATATCTCTATTCCTTTCCAGCGATGACATCAGTGTTGCAGGTGCATTGTTTTATTTTGTTTCATTTTGTTTTCATTGTCTTTCTCCCACTTGAGTGTCAAGTGTTCCCTCTGTAAGAAGAGAGGTGTTACCTGTCTTGTTTATCTCTGCATTGATACCACTCGCAGTGTTGGACACATAGTATACATTTAATAAATACCTACTGAGTGAATGGAAGGATGAATCACCATGGCATACAATTTTCTCTCCTCTGAATGAAACGATCCCTAATTTTCATGTATTTAGCAAAAGATACATATGTCATAACCATAATTAAGAAAGAACTTGTTTGCCTGTGCTTACAGATATATTCCTTTTTCCTAAAATTCTTTTTAGTATAATTTGACTGCTTCCAGAGTTGTCTTTTTCCCTTGGCTCATCTGGAATTAGGGAATTTTCTTAGATAAGGTAGACCCTTGAAGACCATGGGCCCAGAGTTGAACCATCAACTCACCCTTGCTCCAATGGGAAGCACACTAACCTATGCTGGAGTAAATGCAGAAGGGACATGAACTTGGCCAGGGGCAAGAAAGTCCAATCTAATAGCTCATCTACTGAAGAAAAGCATCACACAGACCAAATTCATTCTTTCTGTCTTTTCCGAAAAGCCCAACCCTTGTTAACCCAAAGTTAGCATATTTTGGACTCTAGGCTAACACTAACAGATACTTACTTAGAATGTGTACAATAGGGCCTTTCAGACTGCTTATCTTGTGTTTCAACTAATGATTTTGATTCTCTTTATTGAGCTCACTTATTTTGGGATTTGATAAACTATTTAACCATGTCTGGAGATCCCTGTCTGTGCCAAGCATTTTGTTTGAGGTTTTTATATCTTTTCTCTTATTAAGTTTTCTGAATGGATTGATGGAAAATAGATGATATTATTAGTCTCTTGTCACTGTGTAAGTAATAGGAAAAAAAATAAAGTAACTAAACCATGATGGGATTTTTCTCCTTCCTGTCTGAGAAGTTTGGAGGTTGTTAGTTCAAGGCAGGTGAGATCTTCCATGGTGGAAGTGACTACTGCTTAATCTTGAGGACACCTCATGGTCCACCATGGCAGTTGAATTCCAGCCATTTTGCTCTCTCTGCATCTAGCAGAAAGAAGACAGCAGGTGGAAAGTGGGGGGAAGCTAGGGTATAAGGAAATACCCTTCTCTTAAGGACACTATTAAAGTTGCATATATCACTTTCTTATAGTCTGTTGGTCAGAATTTAAGCATGTGGCCACATCTATTTGTGAGGAATGCCAGCTGGGAAATGTAGTCTTTGTTATGGAGATCCATGAGCCAAGCTGAAAATTGCTAAGAAAAAGAGGGATAAAATGGGTGTTGGCAGGTAGATGTCTCTGCCACAAATTGTGCAATAATTTTTCGGTATAACATGAACACTGAAGTCAAAGCATTAAACACTATATTTGTACTGATTCTAAAGTTGACTTCTGTCTGTGATTACATTTCCAGAAATTCAGTGTGAGTACCTGTCACAGTACTTAGTTCACTGATCAGAATTCTGTCAACAGACACTTTTCCTATTCTACGAGTTTTTCTACATTGCATAAATTGTACTAAGAGGATAGTTTGTAAGTGTACTTCCATTTTAGGGGACCCATGGGAATGGTAAAACCAAACAGAACAAAAGCATAATAAAACAAATCACCCACACTTCAACAGGTTTGTAGTCTGCCACTCCTTTTGTTAGAGGAGAAATGGAGCTAGTGATCACAATGATCAGTGATCAGTGTAGTAATCAGAAGGGAAGCAATTTCTACTTACTTATTGAAAGGTATTTTCCCTTCATCTTTCATGTTTACTATTAATCTCATTTATCAGTCCTAAACTGACCCAGGAGCTGTGGCAAAGATAGCTCATAATACTCATGGCCCACAGGTACATCAAAGATAAGATTATTTTAATTCATACCTTAAACTATACGGAACCAACTACACTCTGGACCTAGAAACGGATCTGTGCCAGCAAAGACCCTGGCAGAGAAAAAGCAAACCTCAGCCAGTAAGAAAGCACTTTCTTCACTGCAGGACAAGGTCTGCTAAGAGGAGGAAAATTGTTTGGGGTTGAAGCTTATGGTAATCCTAACACTCTCATCACCAATAAATGGTTATTTCTAATGTTGAGTGTTAAATCTTTTTCAGTCTTTTTTTAACGAATTCTCTTAAACTTTTCATTCTGATTGCTCCACTTAGTTTATAGTTGTCTTAGAAAAGGGGGGAAAAATACTACAGGTAGACATTTACAATGCCCAGAGAGTCCATGGAAGATGTACTCGGCTTGCAGCATTAGGGGTCTACTTTTCAATAGACTCGGCTTCAGAAAGTGTGACACAAAGCACCAAAGGAGCAAAATAGAACATTTGAAGCAACATGTAAGGTTGGGATTTCCGGAACTTTAATAGCTTTCCACTTAAATTGTTGGCTATTGCGCACTTTAACCAAGAGAAAAAAGTAATGATCGTGAGTTTAACATTCAACTTGCTTTACAACATATTGCATAATGGTGCAAGCTCCATAAGGAAGGTTGTGAGCGGTGCTGTAAAACTTATTAGGTCACCCATATTTCTAGTTTCATGTTAAGAAATTAGACACAACGCTGCAGATTAGAGTTATGAGAATTATTAAAAATCATTTGAATTGAATCAGTTGTTCCCAAGGATATATATTAATGAATTTGTAGCCTTAGAAAAGAAAAAAAAAAATTTCATTTATACATTCACCAGAGGTGAAAGAAGTCACGTTAGCATTTTAAGTTCTAGGTGGACTTTCCACGGGCTGAAGGGCTCTCTCCACTCACTTCCTGCTCTACATAGCTCACCTTAATTTTCATTTGGTAGGCCTCACTGTGAGAATGATTTTTAAAAATCAGACATTTAGTGTGAATACAGTAATGGCTAAGTACCCTGCTTCAGATGTTATTCTAAGTTTAAATGTTTAAGTTCCATGAAGTAGGCTGAGGTCCAGCGTCTTCTTCAAGTTGGACTTTTTCCTTCATTCTTTTGTTCAGCTTCCGTGTCCTCTGCCTCCCTGGTCAAGATAACACCTCGCAGCTCTGGGTTCCAACAAGAACCTCTGTGGATTGTCGCACAGCCCTCACCCTATGGTGCCTGCTTGAGCTGAAATATTCCCATGTCTTGGCCTCTGACATCTCTAGCCAGAGGGGGAGTTTCTTGAGGCCAGGGATATGCAACACAGTATAGAATTTACGCAGAAGAAAGTCTCCAAAACTGTTTCTTTTCAATGTGAATAGGAGAAAAAGGAGGACAGAGAAAAGAGTAACATCACAGTTTATGCTGCATGTACTGCTTTGAAAGCCAGAATTACATTCTGTAAACAAGTAAAGGACAGATCTTGACCCAGGATATAATTTGTTTGTCATGCTCTCCAAAAGGAAAGTATGTTTGGACAAAGTGAATCTCCCTGCTTTTCAGGGGAGAGTGGCAAAATACAGAACATTAACCTGTTTATTAGTCGCACATCTCTTGGGAAGATAACACTAGTTTATCCCTATGTGATCCTTATCCATTAATCCATCCATCTATCATCCATCCATTCGTTATCTACCCAAACATCCAACCATCCACCCACCATTCACCCATCCATCCAACTAATCATTCATCCATCTTTGCATCCATTTGCCCAGCCAACCAGCCAGCCAGGTAGCCTTTACCCCTCCAAGTATTGATGCACCAAGTATTGCAATGACGTAGGTGTATTGATATTATCTCTGTCCTCTAGGAACTCACCATAGGATATGCATACGTAGGCAACACAGACAACGGCAGGAAGGGAAAAGTTGTACTATGACTGGATAAGATTCTCTGGGAGCAAGATCCCCAATAAAAACTCTGGGGAAGTCTAGTTCACGTAACCTCCTTAAGGAATTAATGAGGTGTAGGTCAGTATTTAATAACTTTCCATTTATATTAGACTTAATTTATGACAAATGTGTCATGTTGAGCTGCAAGTGTACATTTATTTTATGTACTGTTAAGAAAAAAGTCCTAGCATAACAATCTCGTAGGAGACCTGCATAGCGGGGTGATCAGAGTCATGTCCTCAGTGTAAGGGTGAACGAAAACAGAGCCAGAGCCCAACGAACAGGGAGGATCCTTGCCTATCTCGAAGTTGGCCTAGAGTGGAAGAAGAACAAAATCTTTTTAAAAATCAGCACCTCATGCTGGCGTACACATGGATTTTAGCTGGAATTCACAATGCCAGCAAAGAACAAAGATCCCCAGGCAGAGAATTTATCTCAAAATGGTTTAAAGCTGACGGGCTCCTGGATTACAAATAGTCGAAATGCAAATCCTCTTCAGAAGACTCCAGTCTCCATCCAGGCCTACAGTGATTACATGACACCACTGATGGAAAGTTGCACGTCAATTTCAGAGACGATAAAATGCAAAGGAAAGTAATCACCTTAGCATCCATATTTATAGATATAGAGTCATATGAATCATGGGCGTGCATTCAATATATTTATCTCCAGTTTGCTATAATTGGATATAAGAGTTACAAGGACTGGCCATATTTATATGCAGGGCTATGAAGTAAATATGTGACAGAAGTTTGGTAAAATTGCTATTGAGTAGTTTAGTAACCATATATCTAGTAAGAAATATGTTATAGCTCCTTCTGATTGAGGTGTATTTTGTAGAGATGACACTGTAAGTTTAGAACAGCATCTCACAAGGACTGGAATTCCTTCATTTTGTGTTTGCCAAACATGAACATTATGATAAATAAACAATATATAAAGATTGCTGTATTGTCTTTATCTATGAGAATGGGTCTGTTCACAGGTGCTGAGTTTTTTATCAGATTGTGGAGTGGGCATTAATAAGCCTTTCTCATTTATTTGATAGAGTTATTAAAATGCTTCACTTTTGTAAAGCTGTTTTAGGGTTAAGTCTAATTGACATAGACAACCACTTTCAAGAGTAAAATTAACTTTGGGTCCCACAACAAGCAAGATTTAGAGTTACCTGTATAGCTCGGCATGATCAAAGTTTCCGAGTGGCTGATAAATACAGGAATTCATGGCACTTGACCTGCTCTGAGGCATTTGACCGGAGAGTCAGAAGTGGTCCGACCTCATTTGGGAACTGAGAAGAAAATACCTTTTCTGAGCCTCAGTTTCACATCAATATGGCATTCATTCAGCAGACATTGATGGGGCTTGTCCTATGTGTCAAGTGCTGGGGGACCAGTGGAGGATCAGGCTTTCTCCCAGGGACGTCACATTCTGGGAATCCCAGTTGTGGGCATGATACTGTTGCAGGGTTTTTATGTACCCAAGGCATTAGACCTACCACAACTCCTGGGTCACTCATAATCACTAATGTTATTATGATTAATCCCTAGAATTCTCAACCACTGAATTAATAACCTGAGAATATTTTTGAAAGTGGAACAACATTTCAAAGAGGCAACAATCAGACACTTGGAAGAAAGGATTCATGATAACAGGGAATGGAAACATTCTTTAGACTACTATTAAAATAGGATACAAGGCTATGATGGGTTTATATAATTGTTTACTTAACTAGTCCATGGAAATTTATAAATTTTACGAGGGGGACCATCTTTGCTCTATCTTGTCCTCCATTCTTGATTTTTTTTTTTCCCCACACCACCTGTATTGAAAATTTACTATGTACTAGGAGAATATCTACTATGTCCTATTCAGGACCATGTTTCCCAGGAGCCCACAGTCCAACAAAGAGACAGACCAGATACATAAATATTTAAAATACCCTGTGACAAATTTCATCCTTTAAGTATGCAAAAAACATGGAGCTGTCGATCAGGGGTGGAAGGTTATGTCTGCTTGGGGTGGAGAAGGAGGTGAAGGCAGGAAGAAAGAAAAGCTACAGAGAGAAAATGTGAGCTGTATCCTGAAAACAGAATGGTAGGACACCTTATGGAGTTGACTTTGTTTGTTTCTATTTGTATTTAATGTTTCTAGAAGGGTCTGCAAGGACGATGTCTGGGGTGGGTGTGTAGTTATAGAAAACACATAAATACAAGTTATTCTCATGTTCCTGTGACTACTTATTGATTCCAAAATGCTTCAAAAATATCTTTGTCCATCCTCTGTCACACAGGGTTGGAGACAAGCATTTCCATGGTTGTGTCTAAACAGAACCCAGGGCTGAGGAAACCCAACAGGTGGGGGTGAACACAGACATCACTCAGTTTGCCCCTCTCTTATAGAACTCATTCGTCTAGTGCCTATTAAAGACTATGGGCACTATAGATTCTAGCTCTTCAAAAACTGTACAAGCTTCCCTGGTTATAACTGGCCAAACCTGCTAACATGGTGTGAATGGGCAAATCAGGGCAAACTCTCAGTTTCCTGCACCCAACAGCCTTTGGGTATCCGAGGATTCTGAGTTCTTCTGTACCTGAAAGATTTTGCCTTAGACCCGAAAATCCCATGAAGTGTGCCTCATTTTTATCTTTATGGACTTACTCAAGTTACATTCTTGAAGACTCCAACTAAGGTGTTTTTTTCTTTCTTTTCAAATAAAACAAATTGAAGTTAAAGCTAACCACCTGTCTCAGTTAAGTCAGGCTGCCTTGTGATTCTTGAAAAATAAAAATAAGTGAATAAGTGCTTTTCAAAGAGATATTTTAACTTCCTGCCAGCACTGTTGCCGTAAAATATGATTTTTTTATTATTATTCAAATGTGAGTTTGGGGACATGACTGAGGTTTTCCTATAATCAGTAAAAATGAGGAAACAACTTAAAAATGTTTGGGCAACCTCCAAATAGAGGGGAAAAAGAGCTTTTAAAGGTAAGTGAGTTAATGTAGCACATGTTATAATAAAAACCCAACAAAAAGTAGCCCTTCTAGTCCAATATTCTGGCACACAAACTCAGTCATTCTTCAGTGAGACTTTACTACCTTATTTCTAATAGAGACCCCTAATTATAACACCCAAAACACGAGGGGGTGTCGGGAAGGTATGAATAATTATCTAGTGCCATAGTCGCAAGGAGGTGTAACGAAGTCTGGGCCCCATCATGGGCTTTTCCCAGCCCTTAAAGAGTCTTTCGATTTACAATGTGTGACATTGAAAAACAAACAAACAAACAAACAAAACAAAACAAAAAACTTGTCACTAAATGTGAAAAGTGAGGTAGCAAAGAACAAAACTTTCAAATGCATTGAAAGCAGCCCTTTTTCTCGAAGGCAATATTATCTTTTGTTTTCATCGCAGCTTTTATTTAAGCATCGCATTTTCAGGTGTACTCTCATTTTCCAAGCCACCAGGCAAGGTGTGAGATATGTTTAAATACATCATTTGTAGCCCTTTGCTCTTTCAACTGAATGTAAAATGTGGTTAGTTTCATCAAGAGTGACTAAATCCGGGCTTCCCTGGTGGCGCAGTGGTTGAGAGTCCGCCTGCCGATTCAGAGGACGCGGGTTCGTGCCCTGGTCCGGGAAAATCTCACATGTCTCAGAGCGGCTGGGCCCGTGAGCCATGGCCGCTGAGCCTGCGTGTCCGGAGCCTGTGCTCCGCAACGGGAGAGGCCACAACAGTGAAAGGTCCGTGTACCACAAAAAAAAAGAAAAAAAATAAAATCACCATGGCTCTAAGCTAATATTTTCTGACTTTGCTGTAAAGCCATTGGCTCAAAGTTTGTGGTCAAAAATATGTTTCATTAATGAAATATATTTTCACAAAGAGAAAAAGCATTTGGAAATAGATTCATGTGAAGTCTCATAAGGTAGTCATCAGTGGCCCCTGCTTGCCAGAATTGATTTGCTCGCATGATGTAAGGCAAGGAAAAATATTCTTATTGCAGAATCACGTGCAAATGAAACAAGGGTGGGAGTTCTGTGTCTAGATAGCCCCCAATTCTCTTAGCAAGTGCAGCTCTGGGTAGAGCTGGTTCATGTCTAGTGAACTTCAGTCTGTTGCCAAAGAAGTTGATCAAACCAGGAATGATCTCTATTAAATAGATCAATCTAGGAGCTGTAAAGATCAGATCAAAATCAGCACCATTTTTCAATTTCCAGTTGTGTTTGTTGGCTTCCATGTGTATTATCACTGGCTGAAATTCTCAGTGATTGAAAGTCAAAGGAAAAGATGGGTCAGCGGATGTCTGGGATAGTGTGGCCCATGAGAGGGAGTGCAGGGGAGTTGGGAACCTGTTTCCCATAAACAGGGGCCAAGGAATTCCCATCCTTCTTCCTAATGACACCAAACTTTATATCCGGGAGAAAGGCCCAGATGGAAGCGAACAATGATGCGTCAGACATCCACACGTCTGAAGCAGCCAGCTGGCCATCTGGGACAAACTCCGGAGACAGAATCCCTGGTTGTAATTAGATGTAAGGAAAAGGACGTGTCTAGGCACTAAGCTCCAAAAGCCAAGGGGCCACTCAAGGCCATGGTCAAGCTGGAGCAGTTATTTTGCCGGGAACAGATGAAGTCAGTGATTTGCTGCCAGAAAAGCATCAGCTGGAAGCCAGGTCTCTATTCAATGGTTAACATTCACATCGAAATTTTAAAAATATCAATTTCTAACAAATATCTCACCTTGAGTGGCAAAATGTTGTATCCATTCACTTTTATATTTTCATCTAGATGGGTGGCTAGGGTTAAGCAAATGATATCTAATCATTTTTCCCCCAACAGTTACATTTTTCTACATTGGGGAAGTGGCTGTAAGTAGAGTATAATAATCAAAGTTTTATGCACATACTCAACTCAGTGAATAGTAGTGAATTGAATGTTCCAGTGGGCCCATTTCTCACTAGAAATCTTTCAACTGCTAAATGAATTATTGTTTTCTTTAACACATACATCTAGTAAGAAAGTACACTGATCCAAATCCTTGTTTTATTGTTATGAAAAGAGGTTACAGTTTCCCATATCAAAGAAATGAAACTTGCTTCATAAGCAGGAAATGCTTCATATTTTGAAGAGTCAAGGTCTCAGTGATGGATAAACCAGGCAGCTGATGGTCAACCTCTGCTATAGCGTATTTTATACTCATGTGTCCATCTGCTCTCATTGATCTTCTTAATCTGGCTGAGATGAAAATACATATATTTGAAGTATTTTCCTTCCAATGTCATTGTATTTTAGAGAGAATTACTACTGATCCTAAAGTTCTAAACTTAAAAAAGCAAAAGCCAGAAAATAAGATCAGTTTCTTCATTCTCCCCCTCCCCAAAATGCTAACAGTCATGTTTTATTGGATAATTCAACTGTAGGGACTATTTCTAAGGAGCTAAATTTTCTGAGAAACAATTTTTCTCTTTAAAGAGAGGCAGTTTTGAACGAGAGGTACAGAATTTTGTACAAGCTGGCAAAGAATCTTAAAAAATTAATCATCACCCTGCAGTTCTGTATTTCTTTTGGGGGTATTTTATCCCATCATAAATCAAAGCTTAAAGGAGTTTTTGAAAACCAACTTGGGAAAAACACCATTAGTCTAACTCTAATGTAGAACTTTTAAGTTATGTCAAATTTTAGGCCTAAACGTTTAATTTCCATGCTTCTTGGTTGTAAGCCAGACAGACTCCCAATATTCACTTAATATGCTTTCTTATGGTTTAATGTGTAGTAATTTTAGGATTTTCGAAAATTTATGTTCCTGAAAAAAAATGTGCTCCACTGGTATTTCTGGGGAAGAAAAAAGGTTTAAGAGCAAACTTACCAATTAGAATTATGGCGCTCATTAGTATAATTTGAAGAAAAAAGTATGAAATATTCCACATGAAATTTTTGTTTTACCTATACCTCACCCAAAAATTGAACAAAGGAATTAATAGCAAAGCTATAAATGTGAAATCATATTCAGAATAAAAATATATGATAGGCAAATAAGGAAGTCTTGAATGTGTTTAGGATGGAATGCAGCATTATCTTATTTCAGAGATTTCAACACTGAGTAAAAGGAGAGCATTCTCCGGGCCTCACCTGTCCAAGTATGGGTCCATCTGGGTCAGGACAGGTGACCAGCCAGGGCCCTGGGCCCATTGCTACCAGCCAGCTTTTCTCAGAGTACAATGGAGGAGAAGGCAGGGCTGCGTGCACCTGGCACCTGGGGTGCACTCATAAAATATCCCCATCGCGCTCTGCCTACTACGAGCTGATGATAAGACAGAGAAGGTCCTATGAAGGGAAGAAGAAATAAGTGCTCAGGGGCCATCAGATTTTCAAGTGACATGATACTGGCACTGACAGTTGAAATTTGCAGCATTTTATGTAGGAAATTACTTTTTAGGATCCTCCAAATTGTTGCATATTAAATTAAGGGGGAAAATGGACACTCTAACAAATAAATGCATACAAACATACATACATACATACTTAAAAAAAAATAGGTAGGGAAATGAGAGTTAAATATCAGGCAAATAAGTAGAGTTGGGGGTTAGATTTAGAGATGGAAATTGTGTTTTATCACAATGTGAAAGGACTCTTCCTGGTCCACAAGCCTCTCCCCTCCTCAACCAGAACTGTGTAACTAGAAATGCATTTCTTTGATATTGCTAGGCCCACTCTTCCTATTCAGGGCAGATATCCCTGGAAGATATATGTCGATTATGAAAGCACTCGAGGTGTGCTGTGAGTCCCTCTCCCAAGCTCCCTTTTCCCCTGTCCGAGAGTGGCATCCATACCTTGATTGAGAGTGCTAGGTGATGGGCAGGAGAAGGGGGGAGGGGCTGAAGCTCCAGGTGGCACCTGCTGAGCAAATACACCCAAGGAGGAGGCTCCTGGGTACGGTGACTGGCAGGAACATTATTTTCTCCTGAAAAAAGGCATATGATATGGCAGTGGTTCCCAAAGGTCATCTGTTAGATACCAGCAGCGTTAGACTCACCTGGGGGCATTGTCAGCTATGCAGATTCTTGGGTGACACCCAGGCAGATTGAGTTGGAGTCCCTAGAAGGGGGTCCAGCCCTCTGTTTGAACAAGCCCTCCAGGTGGTTCTGAGAGGAGCATGGGAGAGATCTCTGTGACAGCCAGATTTCTTAACACGAACCACTTCTCTCCCCAGGTCTCCTCAATGGGCATCTCTGGGAAAGTGGCTCTAAAACTTGTCATTTTAATTGGCGCCTGGGTGATTGTTCTAATCAGGGGATCCTGAGGGCCGCTCACACCATCCACAATGAAGAGCAAATTCCATGGGCAATGTGGAGAGTCTGTGACTAGTTCATTATTAATCCTCATCTCCACATCCTTCATGTTCCTCTTTCACGTCTCTTATTTTATGATTCTCCCTCCTTCAAGAGTTTCTATTAATTAAATATAAAGAAATGAAATTTTCCCTCTAGAATTATCTGCATCTATTAAAAATGAAATAGTTTTGTCATATCCTTGAATCATAAAACAATTCCAAGTTCAACGATACTTTTCATAAGAAAGTGATTGCTCCTTCTTCTAACTGTATATATAAACAGGCTGAGTGCTGTTGTGGAGAAAACCGATTCTTTGTCTAGAAAATGTTACTACAAGGGCAGCTTCAACTTGAAGACCCATTTATATGCAGATCATCCTTCCATATGTATCTCCTGCCCTGAGCTCTCTTATGAAGGTCAGATCTGGAATCCTGACATCGTGTCCTGTTCAGCTCAAAGCCCTGTTGTCAGTCCCCACGTTAAATTCTACACTGTGAAAAGCAAGCCTATTGTCCACCATCAAGTCTTGGTCTCTCCCGAGTCCTCTAGATCAAAGATGCCAACTTTTGACCCCACCACAGAGGACAGATTTCCCTGAATCTTCTCTCTGGCCTCCTTCTTCCTCAATTCTGCATCCAATTGACCTTTTTTATATTTTCTTCTAGAATATCACTGTTTCCAGTTGGTTTTCCATTAGGTGACTCTCCATTGCTTCATCTACCAGGTGAGCTCAAACTTCGCCTCTTTCTTTACCCTTCTTATTTACAGGACAGAGTGATGTGCTCAAGGGCACCCTGTAGGAGAGCCAGTGTTTGCACGTGGTACTTCCTGGGAGGCTCTGCTCAGACCCTGAGCTTCCACACCTCCAGCTAATGCCAAAGGCCAGTTGTATCCACTGTGTGATTATGGCCCTGGATGTGGGGAGCAACCGTCATCCTACCAAGTGTTAGCATTTGTCCTGGGGCCCTAAGAGCTTTATCACTGGTCCTCACAACAATGTTTAAATTAGATTTTATATTTTACATGTAAAAGTAATGTTATGTTCTGAAAGTTTGTGTCCCTCCAAAATTTATCTGTTGAAATTTTAACCCCAAAAGATGCTGGTAGGAGAAGGTGGGGCATTTGGGAGGTGATTTAGGTCATGAGCTCAGAGCTCCCATGATGGGATTAGTGCCTTTATGTAAGTAAGAGACCCCAGAGATCTCCCCTGCCCCTTTTGCCATGTGAGGACACAGAAGATGCAGTCTATAATAAACCAAAAAGAGGGCCCTCACTGGACCATACAGTGCTGTGCTCTTGGAATTCCCAGCCTTTAGAACTGTGAGAAGTAAATTTCTACTGTTTATAAGCTACCCAGACTGTGGTATTTTGTTATAGCAGTCTGACTAGACTAAGAGAAGTATCATGTGAAAACTCAGCATTTTAGGGCATTTAGAAGATGATTTCTCTATTGAGCTGTGCTTTAATTGACCTGGGGAATATTCTAAAAATACACATTCCCAGGATCCACCTCACACTCAGAATGAATTCCAGGGGAAAGGGGTCTATCACTGAACTCAAAGAAGGCATGTGCCATGCCAGATGAAATGGATGTTTCCACCCACAGGGAAACGTCTGTTTATTCATCCATGATGTTAGTAGGGGTCATGACTCAGTACCGTGGTCCACCTCCTCATCCACAACTGTATGTGGTTTCAATCATATTTCTGTGTATGTTTGCTGAGTTGAGGACTTTAGGGAGAGCTCTTGACCCACACCATTGCCTTCAGATAGAAACTGTGCTTTCACGGTCTGTATTCTAACTCTCTTTTCTCTGTTTTCCTTTCCTCAGCTGGATATAAATTTCTAGTTCTTTCAGGGACTTTTCTGCCTACAAACATTCTGAGGTACACAGCTGAGCTAGTGTGATCCATCAGCACGGCCACCACCCAGCACGTGGGTTATGCCATCATGGGCAGCGCTGGCCTTACACGGGCTCCTTGTCGATGGGACCTGGAAACTTACCACAGCACTCCCCAAAAGGATAGAGAGCAAAGGTGTCCAAAGTGATAAGAAGGAGTGTTTTATAATGACAGTGGAAGTGATTCACAACTGAGGTTGTCAGCACATCCTTTCTCCCTGTGGAATGTTATGGTCATTCACGTCTATCCACGGACCGCTTGTACAGCATCTGCTGAACTGGAGTAAGAAACCTTGATTGTAGTCTTGACTTTGCTGGTAATGAATTGTGTCACCTTAGTAAACTAACTTTCCTTCTCAAATCCATTCTCTTGATCCCAAAATACTCACTTTCCCATCTGAAAAATACTTTTCCCCACCTTAATTCTGAGAATTATCTCAGACACAGCACGGCCGTGGACATCCATCATGAGTCCACTGAGATTCTCTGGTTTTCATTCTTTATTGGAAAGACTCAGCATCAGGCGTCACTCTCGGGCACCGTCTGTGTCTCTTCGGGGTGTGTATTTCTAAGGCAGTCACCTACTTCACTGTCATTTATTTCTTCTCTGCCAATATTAACTGGAGACCACTGTGCTGGATTCTAAAATCCATGAAACGGCTGCAACAAAGGAAGAGTAATTATATCTAGTTGATAAACATATGTTGTCCCAGCCTCATGCTTTTCAGTGATCATATATGTATAATCATACACATATGCATCTTTATATGCAACAATTGCTAGAACTGGATTTTTTTCAAATTATATAAATTCTATATTTTAGCTCACATTTCTTGAGGGCTTGGGGGAAAGGAAAAAGAGAAACAGACTGGGTTGTGTGCCGAAGACACAACCTAAGATGACTCATTTAATTCTAGATGGTAGATGGTAGGTAAGAAGGTTACAGATGAAGAAACAGAGACTCTGGGAAAGACATGGAAATGCCCTCACACCCACACAGCAGAGATAGGATAGAAGCTCAGGTCCGTTCAGTTAAGGTAGGACACAACCTGTGGGTTTATTTCCCCCCTGAGCATCCTAGCTCTGTACAGCCCAGGAGATTTCTCTGTGAGGTCCAAGTTACATTCGAGACATTTATGAATAACTTTCATCCAAATTCTATTTTTCATTATATAGCATAATTTAAAAAACACTCTTAAATGAGAACTATTAGAAGTATTTCAAAATTATGAATTCAGTTGGGAAAAAATGAGTAAAAATAACATGCATTATAGAGCACTCTAAAAATGAAGACAAATGTCATATACCACTTATATATGGAAACTAAAAAATGTTACAAATGACCTTATTTACAAAACAGAAACAGACTCACAGACATAGAAAAGAAATTTATGGTTATTAAAGGGGAAGTGTGGGAGGGAAAAATTAGGAGTTTGGGGTTAACAGATATACACTACTGTATATAAAAGAGATAATCATCAAGGACCCACTGTATATCACAGGGAACTATATTCAGTATCTTGTGATAACCTACAATGGAAAATAATATGAAAAGCTATATATATATATATATATATATATATATATATATATAAAATATTTATTTATTTATTTATATCAATCACTTTGCTGTATACCTAAAACTAATAGCATTGTAAATCAACTATAACTCAATTTTAAAAAAAAGGTTCTTAAGGGGGGGATAAATATTTCTTAGGGGATCTTGGTGATTGTCTAACCACTTCCTTTTGAGGTCCTTTGAATTGAACCAGAGTTTGGCATGTATTGAACTCAACCATCAACTGTGATCACTCAAGCATGGCAATGGCTTTTCATCACACACATTAGTCTGGATAAGAAGGGGGATTTCTGAATTTGCCTCAGGTTTTGGACACTGAGTTGTCCCTTTCAAGCCATTGTTTCCTCATGAAGCTGTAAATAAACAACATTATTAATTTCCCTGGAAAAACAAATATGTCCACTAAATTTAGAAAAGTCATTCAATTGAAATTTAATGAAAAAAATATATTGTTAAGTCAGGAAACTCAGATGGGCTAACTATTTAATGTGTTTCCAGAGGCTAATAAACCACATTGCCTTTATAAATGTTTCAGCGCTGTGAAAATGCATGATATTTGAACCTTTCAAAACATTTCAATTATTATCAAATATCTCAATTACTACCTTCAAGGATGTAGTTGTTTCAGCGGAAACACTGTAGCATCTTAGTGCTGCTCCTTGGTGTGTAAACCCACGCCATCCACTGAGCTTGTGAGTGCAGGCACATGACCATGGGGAAGGGCACTCTCTGGCATTTCTCCACATAGAGTCGGGTTTGGGGACAGACAATTCCAGGATGTGATCTGGAGCTAAGTTCTGCTAACCTGAGCAGCCCCTGCTAGGTTCTTCCACAGCACCTCAGATGACACCTCTCCAGCCTTCGGCGGGACTGGCAGTAGCTTTTCCCTTGTCTTATTTTTCCTTCTTGGGCATAAGCTCCTACAGGGCAGGTGTGGTACGGTTACACATTTACCAGCACTTGGCAGAGAGAGAGCCCGTAATAGGTGCCCACGGCATCTGATGCAGTCCATCACACTACAGGAGAGGTTCTCTCCTTGTATTTATGGAGTGAATACCCAGAGAAACAGCCTCAGGGAATAACTGAACACATTCACAAGGACATCAGAAAAAATATGTGCCTGGCAGCATTGTTGATGAGAGCAAAATACGGAAACATTTTAAATGTTCAAATTTATGAGATTGGATAAATAAATATGGTTTCTCTCTACAGTGAAATGCTCTTTCATTATTATAAATTCTGAGGTAGCTCTATTTGCAGTGGCACTGAACAATGTTAATGACTTGTTAAGTAAAAAAAGAAACAGGTTTTATATTGTACAATTCCATTTGTATTAAAAGTCTATTTACATGTGTACATAAGCCAAGGGAAGGATATGCATCAAAGCTTTAATTCAGTGTTTTTCTCTGAGTGGTAGAATTATAGATGTTATTTTTTCCATTTTCTCTTTTTGCCCATGTGTGTTTTAGATGTCTTCTATAAATATGGGCTGATGGAGTAATATGAAAAATATTAACAGCAACATCAGGGAGATAAAACAAAAATAAGAAATAAACAATATGTATGAGACCCCATGGACACATGGTACCTTATCATAAAAGACTGTTTATGAGCTAAATTGTGCCCCTCACTGCTCAGATTCAGGCCCTGAAATCTTATTCCCCAGTACTTCAAAATGTGAATGTATTTGGAGATAAGGTCTTTAAACAGGTAGTTAAGATAAAATAAGGTCATTTGGTTGGATGCAAATCCAATATGACTGATGTCCATATAAGAAGAGATTAAGACACAGACCCACGCAGAACAAAGACCATGGGAAGACACTGGAAGAAGACAGCCATCTACAAGTCAAAGAGAAGGGCCTTAGAGGAAACTAACCCTGTTAACACCTTGATGTGGGACTTCCAGGCTCCAGAATTGTGAAAACAAATTTCGGCTCTTTAAGACACTCACTGGTTGGTGCATTATTACAGCGGCTAGAGCAAACTCATACAGGTCTGCCCTCCTGAACATCAGTAACAGTTCTATATTAGATGTAGACCTTTATACATTTTATCCCATTTTGTAATCACATCAATCTTTTGAAGTTTATTATTAATTTCATTTTACAGATAAGGACACTGAGGTATTCAGAGGCAAACTCAACATGACTACTCCCTTCACTCACGAGGGCCAAAACCTTGGACTTTCTTACCTGCATCTCCCAACTCTCACAGATAGCTCCTGCCTGTATAACATGCTGGCGTGGAGGTTTCTTCCCCAACAAATTAATTTCTGATATCCCATCCCCGCTAATGATATTGTTGGCTTTAATAAATTATTTCTTGACTTTCAATGTTTTTATGTTAAGCTCTCTTTTATTCCACCTAATTAAGATATTTGTACCTCCTCAAGACATCCAGAAGAAAACTTAATTATGGGATTTTATTTCAGGCACCTTGGCAGTGTAATATTAAAAGTGCTTAGGAGGGGCTTCCCTGGTGGCGCAGTGGTTGATAGTCCGCCTGCCAATGCAGGGGACACGGGTTCGTGCCCTGGTCTGGGAAGATCCCACACGCCGCGGAGCGGCTGGGCCCGTGAGCCATGGCCGCTGAGCCTGAGCGTCCGGAGCCTGTGCTCTGCAACGGGCGAGGCCACAACAGTAAGAGGCCCGCGTACCGCAAAAAAAAAAAAAAAAAAAAAGTGCTTAGGAGGACTTTTTGAGGACATTAAAATAATAGTACGTAAGCAGATTAAGGACAAGCCAAATGGAGTCTTACTTGGAATTGTTTTGTTTTGTTTTTTCTATAGGTTGTCATTTACTTGTGACCCTATTATCAAGCTACTCTGATAATATAGAAGATCACACTGGTTTCCAATAAAATATAGTTAGCTATTTATTAGGGAAAATTCAGTGCAGCTATAGACTTTACTGTCTACAGTCCCCAGCAGTAGGAAATTTCCAACAGACAGTCAGGATTGCCTTTATAAAGCTGTGCCCTAGAAATGTGATTTGCCAGAGTCAGGAGTCTGTTTCCAGACCTTAAGTAAAATGACGCTCATGTATATTCCAGCAGTTCCAATGTTAGAATTTGTCATCATAAGCCAATGGAAATGGATTGAGTCATCTGTTACCAAAGTGACAATGGTTCATTCTGGAATATCTTTCTGCAGAAATTAGAAATTATAAGCATAGCAGCCCTCCCTAAGAGCAGGATGATTGCAAATTGTTCTAAAAAATGATTTCTTTTCTATTTCATGTGTAAGATGCCCATGAAGAGTGATGTTTCTCTCTGTCCATCTTTTATCTAGCACAAGCTTACCTTCCCCCAAGAAACATAGTAAAAGCTAACAAGAATTAGCTTGTTATCTAATTAACAAGTTAGAATTGCATCCTAACTTTTATTGTGTGGGTTGCCAAAGGCCACCAGGTTTTGATTGTGCAGAAACAAGATGGCAACAACGTTCTCGCAATTGGGGCTCCCATGACAAGCCTCCTAATTTATAAGCATGGGGAGATTGGTGCCATTGTATCTCTTCGGCTCATAATAGCTGTGCTGATCTTCCTGCTTCGAGGCAGGTGGCCTCATATTGTGCAGCAGACTAGCGCTAAGCAGACAGAGCAAAGGTGCTGTGCTGAGCCATCATTTAAAAGATTCTGACATGAAGAAAGTGTTATGATGTTTAACTTATAGGGCATCCAAATGTCATAGACCCCGGCAAGTTCCTATTAGCAATAACTCAGGTCCTCTGAAGGGTTTTGACATTCAAAACTGATGAGCACTGGTCCCCGGGGTCTGCTCCGACCTAGCCTCACCCAAGCCACTCGGTAACCTGAGCGGCCCAGGGGTCAAACCATGAGAGCACTCTTCAATTTAAAGAGCGGCTTCTCCCCGGCTGCCGGGGTTCTGACTCGGCACAATAAATTTCCCAAAGAGCATAAAGAGCCATCTAGTGTATATCAAATCAATATCACTGCGGCTTTCAGTGCTATCTGAGGCTACAGTTCACAAAATAAACTAGGCCAGGGGCTGGATTTCTGCCCTTGGCAATCAATCAGGCTCCCGGGTCATGGATTTTAGTGTAAATTAACACAGGAGAAACCATCATGCTCTCCAGACGATGATATAATACAGGATTTGCTTTTTTTCTTTTCCTTTTTTTTTTTTCCCTAAACCCCATTTCATTGCTTCTGCTTGGAGGTGATATTACACTGAAAAGGGATAACAAGAAGTAGTGATTAGGAAGGTGGTGTAAATCATAAAGTAAAACATTAATATTCTCCTAACAAATATACAGAAAATCACATAGAATTAGGTAGTTACTAAGCATGAGAAAAGAATACAATTGCATTAGAAACTATTCCACAGGACTTCTCTAAATTGATCTAATCAAGTAGATGGTACTAATTGTATCAGATATGTGAGTAATGTAAAGATGCAATGTTAGATATTTTGTTATAGAATGTTCTTCACAGTTTTCAGCATGACCCCATCTCTGTGAAGGACCCAAATGACAGTCTCCTTGAAACACTTTATAAATAAGGCACAGGGCAGCCCCACCCCTTATCATAGTCTCTCAGCTTGAAAATCATGTGCTATTTACCATCCCTCCTTATTTGTTGAGAAAGAGTAAGTCATCTTATCTTCTAGTGAAAGGCACCCTAAGTATCTTCAAAGAATAATTTATAACGTACACTTGCATTTGAAGACACATCAATAGAAACAACTTGCAGGGTCTAGAGAGCTGTGCAAACATAGTGAGTTGGGTTTGACAGAGAAGACTCTGGACTTTATTTATTTTAAAATAATAAAACAAACTATCACACACCTCACCATCCTTCCTAGATCATTATACAGTCTGTCAAATCAAATTGCATATATATAGGGTGATGCACAGTTTATTTTTTCCTATAGCTTAGAGTACATACTTTCTGGGCCTGGGTCAATATCAAAATAGGGTCCACATATCTGAATGAATATCTTTTAAATTAACACATTTTGGGGCTTCCCTGGTGGCGCAGTGGTTGAGAGTCCGCCTGCCGATGCAGGGGACACGGGTTCGTGCCCCGGTCCGGGAAGATTCCACATGCCGCGGAGCGGCTGGGCCCGTGAGCCATGGCCGCTGAGCCTGCGCGTCCGGAGCCTGTGCTCCGCAACGGGAGAGGCCACAACAGTGAGAGGCCCGTGTACGCAAAAAAAAAAAAAAAAAAAAAAAAAAAAATTAACACATTTTGTAACTTACTAAAATGCACACTAGTGGACATGATGATGCTTCTTTTGATATCCTACAGAAGAGAGACCCTCTTTGCCTCCACAGATGAGTAACTGCGTTGTATCCAGACAACTGAGTTACTGGTACAGCTGCTGAGACTGGCTCAGGCTCCACTTTCTCAAGAAGAAGTGCCGAGAGACAACTACTGTCCTCGATTATCTCAAGGGGTCTTTTTGACCATCTAGTGAAATAGTTTGTGAAGGAGAATATGGAAAGATTCTAAAACATGAGTTTCACGTAAGCTATCATTATAATTATTTTCAAGTACAGGCTCACACTTCTGTCACTTCTGCTGCTTCCTTAGGAGCATCATTAAAACCACCTATGGCCTTAAATAAAAAGGTGAATATATTTTTAAAAACATTTTTAGCACATGGTGGCAATTTGTCTGAGATTGTCCTGGACTGAAGCCTATTTCTAATACAAATTAGCATTTGGCTAGAAATTCTTAAGGCTTTTTTAAAACAAGGAGAATAATCATCATCTTCATCTTCATCATCATCATGATCATCAACGAAACAGAACAAAACAATTACAACTACACAACAAACATAGTGCCATCGGGAAACATTAGGTGTTGGAATAAAGTGCAATAAAGAGAGAAGACCATTTCTGTTTACAGCTGTCCATCAATATGTTGAGAAGAGACACACTCTGTTCCATCCCATCAGCTTTGGTGTTCACAATGAGAGCCATGAATATCAGTTTGTGACCATATTTAACCTCTGGTGTGTTGTTTGTTTGGCCTATTTCTGAGCTACAGAGTCATGGAAAAAGACACATGTTACAAGAGGCCACACTCTGATAAGCTCCAACTGAAAACTGAGTTCTGCAAATAATGTGTTGAGCAGCTTAATTTTGGTAAGAGAGACACATATGGGTGAGCTTAAGTTCCAGAATAGCCCAAGAACCATGTCAACATGAACAGGATTTCTTTGAAACAGAAAGACTTAATGACAAGAATTCTAAGAAACTCACTAAGAAAAAAAGAAATTATGGTGCAAAATTCATAATTACAGCGATCTCTCTTTAACTCAGTCAAGGAGCAAAGATTGGACTCTATTCCAAGTTAGGTGCTAGCATAGAGCAAGATTAAAATTAAATAAAGCATGGCAACAATCATTGTCTTCAATTTCCGAGGTTCATTAAAGCTGCGTCCTTTAGGTATGGGACACGCCCATGAAGATGAGCTGTGAAGAGAGATGTGATGTCTTTAGTTTATTCCTCTCAACTTCTTAGACATGAGATGTATCTTGAGACCAAGAGAAATAGGATTGCCATCAACACTCACTGTCTCGGTTGGGGATTGTTAACACTGCTGCTGCTTGAAAAAACAGAGTACAGAGGTTCTTTTGATGCACCTCTAAAATTGTGGGTTCTGACTATCTATTCAGCATCCTAACCAAATATCTGATTTGACTGATTGGTTTTAACTCAGTTGACTGACCATAATGGTGATTTTAGCACTATGAAGACATAGCTTCAGTGGAAAATGCCAGCTGATGAATTCTCTGACTGTAAAAGGTAGACCATACAATTGGCTGATTGATGGTGAAGAACTATATATTCATTTTTCTGACAGCAATTTTGGAATTAGATAAATTAAATGATAATACTCTGAAACATCCCAGGGAAAGCCATTAGAGCTGGGCCAGTAACTGTCAGAAAAAATATCAAAAGAAGAATTGTGTCAAACACAGGGTCTGTTTTACAACCAGAATTCTAACAGTTCCTTGGAATTAATTTTTCTTTCCATATGGCACATGCCATGCAGAAGATGCCTAGTAATCTCTGTGAGATTCCTAGAGTTTGTAAAAACAGTAGCATAAAAGCCCTCTTTTCCTGTAACATGCAGGAGGTGGCCATCAAGCCAGATCAGGGACACACTTTGTACAATCAACTGAGACACTAACTAAGAAGTGGAGGGAAGTAGAAAAGGTGGTCCTGAGAGTCAGAGTCAGGAGCCAGTGAGGAACAGGGCAGAGTCCTACAAATAGTCAGCCACTGGAGATACAAAAGAAGTGACGCAAAGACCCAAGGTCAGCAGGGGACTTCATCGGAAAGGAGAAATCAGGGTCAAGAAAGGGAGGATGACCCTCAACGTTCCAACAGCCTTCCAGACCTAAACACCTGAACATCCTTGATTCCATGTTTTCTTTCACATTCCACATGCAGGTCTTCAAGAAATCTTTTTGGCCCTACCTTTAAAATGTAAGTGGAACCCACCAGTTGCTGTCAACCTCCACTGCTATGACCCTGGTCTGAGCCTCCATTGCCTTTCGCCTGCATCATTCTACTATTCGTCTATGTGTTCTCCTGGCTTCTGCTCTTGTTCTTTGAGAGGCTATTCTCAAGATGGTACCCAGCGTGAGACGATTAAAATGTAAGTCAGACTGTGGTTTGCCTTTGTTCAGACTCTGCGAGGGCTTTCCCCTGGTTTCCCTGCAATGGGCTCCATGCCTTAACTCTCTGTTACCTTCCCCAGCTCACAATGTCCTAACAACTCTCCTCCTTGCAGTTCTTTAAATGTAACACATACAGTCACTTTCCCTGCACTCTGCAGTGGACATTCCCTCCATGGGGATTCTTCTGTCCTAGGGAGCTTGGTGGTGAACTCCTTCACCCCCTTCAAGTCCCACTTTCTCTTAAAATTGCAAGCACATTTCTGCCCAGCTCCCCTGGCACTCCTGGGCTCCAATTCTTCACAACATTTACACCTTCTAGTGCCATAGAGCATTTTCCTATTTATCACATTATTGTTAAACGGTCTGAGCTCTCCAGGAGATGCAAAGTCACTGAGGGCAGAAATCTTTTTCTGCTCTGTTCACTGATGCATCCCAAAGGTTTTCAATGATGTCTGCCATATGGTAGGGTCTCAAAAATATTTGCAAGATGAAAAAAATCAATGCACAATTGGCAAAGATTCTTTAAAAATCAAGAGAGAGGCAGCCTGCTGTCCCAGAGAATGCTGGCTTCACTTTACTCTTAGACCTAATGGGAGATCAGCTGACCCTGTGTCCTGAAGGCAATAAAAGTCAAACATAGCAGACTCTTAGATGAGTAGAGAATTGTGGAGCAAACACAGAAATCCGATGGAGAAATGAAGCCAGCATCTCTTCATTTATTCACAGGTGCACTGTGCAGGAAGGGGCGCTGTGTAGCTGGAGACTGGGCTTTGTCCTCCAACTTCTTATTTTAGTCTTAGAATAGCTTGAGATCAAATGGAGCATCCGGGTCATTGTTAAGGTGTATGTGTGCTTGTCTGTGTGTCTGCCCATTAAAATATTTATATTTTGAGATAAAGCAAAGATATTGCAGAAAGATATAAAGAGTCTCAACAAATTGGTCATTAAGATTTTCATCAAAGGGCTTCCCTGGTGGCGCAGTGGTTGAGAGTCCGCCTGCCGATGCAGGGGACGCGGGTTCGTGCCCCGGTCCAGGAAGATCCCACATGCCGTGGAGCGGCTGGGCCCGTAAGCCATGGCCGCTGAGCCTGCATGTCCGGAGCCTGTGCTCCGCAATGGGAGAGGCCACAGCAGCGACAGGCCTGCATAGGGCAAAAAAAAAAAAAAAAAAAAGATTTTCATCAAAAACGTTCAGGTTAATGTTAGGATAATATTATATCATTCTGTTTACCACTTTGTTTCAAATCTTCTAGTTGGAAAACATATCATGATAAAGAGATTTGTCAGGAAGTCTTCTATTTTATTACATATTCTATTTGTGCAGAAAAATCACCACCTCAAATTCATGACTTTTTTTTTTAACATCTTTATTGGAGTATAATTGCTTTACAATGGTGTTAGTTTCTGCTTTATAACAAAGTGAATCAATTATACATATACATATGTTCCCATATCTCCTCCCTCTTGCATCTCCCTCCTTCCCACCCTCCTCATCCCACCCATCCAGGTGATCACAAAGCACTGAGCTGATCTCCCTGTGCTATGCGGCTGCTTCCCAGTAGCTATCTATTTTACGTTT
>RJWK010026151.1:0-27225 GCA_004363435.1 Platanista minor
AAAAAAAAAAAAAAAAAAATAGACATAAGGGGCTGGCAATTCTCCTACAACTCTGCTATGCTAACCCAAGAACCCTCAGGGATAAATCTAATAACCCAAGGATAAGACGGGAAGATCATGAAGGAGTAAAAAGATACTTGGCAGTTTTTACATTTGTGTTTCTAAAGGGCTACATTAAAATCATTACCAAAAAGGAAAATAATTTAAATGTGTCCTTACTGTGTGTACTTTTTTTAAAAAATTAAATCCTTGGTTCTCATTGCATTGAAAAATACACACAGATAGATGATATGAAATGACTGAAATAAAAAGATAATAACTACAAGTGACAACAATAGAAACAGTTGCTTTTCTACAGGAACTTAGCCCACTTCTAAAGACTAAGGGCAAAAAAACCCTGCTGAATTTTCACTGTTGGTTTTGCTCATTTACTGAATCCAATTATAAAAACTCAATATAAAATTGGGCATAGGATTGGGCATTGGTTAAATTTATAACAGAATTAATATCAACAATTTTTCTTTTAGAAAACAAAGATTCAAGGCTCACTGTATGACATATACAAAGCTTCACTCATATACTTTATTTTTATGAAAAAACCTAGAAAACGGCATGACAAATAGACTAAGGAAAAAGAAAACTGAAGAGTTAGTTTAAAATGCTGAACAAGAGAAGGGAAAGGTAACTCACTGCAGCAATGCTTTGGTCTTCCTGGTGGGGTCTTCTGGCTTGAAGTTTTTATAGGCTTCTACTTCGTGTTCTATGGACAGCAACTGTCCCTGCAGTTTGTTCCTGAAGTTAGGTAGGGTGTCTCGAATGTGGTTGGTAAGTTGCTAAATAAAACAAAACAAAATCATACACTCATACAACAGATCAAAGATCAATTCATAAGACAAAATTCGCCCTTCACTGTTTTCCAGGTCATTCAAACCTTAAAAAGCCATACATACATGTGAGACTGACTGTGTCCACAGATAACTCCAACTCTCTTATCCACTGCCCTACGGCAAAGCTCAAAATTCCTTCAGCTAAAGTCACTTGCTCGGACAATCTTTTTACGTCTGGGATACACTGTTAATAGGCAGCTAATGTTACTAATGAAGATGCCTAATAACACCTTAACATGGATTGATTTGTCAGATCAGCTACCTTGTCGAAAGGAACCTTAAGTTAGAATGTGGTACAAATGAAGGAAGTGGAGAGTTACAGGTGCTACCTGAGTTCTCAGGACCAAATGGCTTACCACTGGTGGACCTCAGAGGTACCTGTCAGCTGTTAAGTTCCTCTCCATTCTATAGCTCAGGCAGGTGTTTCCTCTCACCTCCACCTTTAGGCCCCAGTCCAACTGTGGTTAGTCACTGGCTTACACCCTCAACAGGTTGCACATAAGCTTTCTTGTTGATATCTCTACCTAACTACCTGCTTGGCATTTCCAGTGAAGTCATCTGCTGGCACCTCAAGCTCAGTCTGATAAAAAATTCTCCAAAAGATTTTCTAAGAGGGACACAATTGAGAACAAAGGTGGGATATAAACCCAGACTGGTTAGCTCTCTGCCTGATGTTCTTTCTCTTACAGTGTAATTAAGCAAAGTCTGAATTAAAAGGAAAAAAAAAAAGATCACCTTCTTGAACTGCTTAAGGAATAAACTCAGAATCAAGAGAAAGAATATCAACTTCATAGAAATGTAGGAAAAAGAATAATAAATTTAAAGTAAGGGGAATAAATAGACCCAAACTGACTGAAGAACCATTTTAAATCATTTTTATGTTCATCTGAGGTTACCTGGATATATCTATTCAATAAATTTATACTTATTTAATTGTCAATAGTTCATACTATATAATACCCTTGTCCACAGTTATGACTTATCATGTTATTCCCCTGGCATGTGCTGCCATTAAGGCTCTGAAGCAGAAAACAAAAGAATAGAGAAGACTGCATTCCCAGTAGCAATTCCACAAGACACAAAGCCCCAAATCTAAGAGTAACAGTAACCACGAGAAACCAGTGGCCACCTGACTGCCGTGTGAGTAGTAAATAATCAAAATACTTGGTTTCTACCATTTGTTTCTCATATATCTCAACAGCAAAGCAATACTGTGGACCACTCCTAGCTTTCCAAAACACTTCTTTCCTTAGCTTTCGTGACCCCAGCTCCTGTCATTTTTCTCCTAACCTTTCTGAATACCTTCTCCATCTCCTTTGCCAAGTTGTTTTCCTCTGCCAGCCTTGTAAATATTGATATTCCTCAAATGTGGGTCCTACACCTCTTCTTTGGTCACTGTCTGTTCTCTACTAATGCTACCATTTCATCCATGGTTTCAATAAATATTCAAACACCTGTGGCTATGGACATGTTATCTAAAGACCAGACTTCTTATCTTTGGTGAGGGTATATGTATTAGACCACCTGCCTGACTTCTCCTCTTGGAAGCATCAACCTCAGCATGTCTGAAATAAAGTACCTAATATTCCCTTCAGGGTTCTCCATTTTGATGACTTCGTAACAACCTGGGAACTTGGGAGTTATCCCTGACTTCACCTCTCCATCACCCACCAGAGCTAATCTACCACCAAGTTCTCAGTTTTCGAAAACATTTCTCAAATCTGCTTTCTTTTCCCATCTCCACTGGCCCTAACCGAGACCAACCTACCATCATTTCTCACTTTGACTCCTAAGTGGTCCTCTCATCTCTACTCTTGGTCTTCCTATCTGCAACCACCATAATAATTTTTAACCCACATATATGACCTGTGTTATTCCCCTCCTCAGATTCCTTAAACAACTGACTCCCCACTGCTCTTAGGAAAAGAGCCAAAATCCTTAACTTGGCCTACAAACACTGTAGGACCCAGCCACTGCCTGCATCTCCAAATTCATCTCTTACAACTCATTCCCTCATTCTCTGCCCTCCAGACATAATAATAATCCTTTCAATTCCTAAAAAATGTCCTGTTCTCTTCCAGTTTTTGCCATAGTAACTGGCTCAGGGTCAGTGGTGTTGGTGCACATTAAATCAGCAATAAAATTATCATAATTTCAAACACATTACGAAGGTCCTTGAAGCAACAGAGAAACGGATTATCTAAGAAATGAAAGATCTTCAGTATAACATTTATTCAATTTTCAGTCAACCAGAATCAATTATGCCATAATTTAGGGGTCACCTGTAGTAACCAAATGGTCAATCATGTCCATCCAGTATTCACAACTTAATTTATTTCTAAATTTATCTTTCTAATCATCTTAGTGATATTTCTCTAAGATTTTTTTTCTTAGAACAATACAGGCATGAAAGCAGTAATCAAAAAAGAATTTTACCAGAGCTAAATATATTGATAGATTATCATGGTTCTTGCATGAAAAACCAGTGTTCCTTCTGGAAACCATGTTCATAATTTTTATATGACAAAACTATCACTGCTTCATGGCTTCCAAATACTCATCTACCCTTAATTTAAAAGTACAAATTTCACATTAAAATAGAAGTACTATGTCGCTTAAAACAGAAGTACACCACTGTTTTTTATTTTCTAAAACTTATTCAATTGTATTGCCTAAATGATTCGTGTATAATGTAACAAGCAGCCTATTACTGTGTTAGGCTCTACTGACACCTTCTAGGAGGGAACAATCAGAACTTTCGATAATTACTTGACTGATTTAAGTTCATAGATAAAAATTACAGAGTGCTTTTTTTTTTAAATCTTAATTGGAGTATAACTGCTTTACAATCGTGTGTCGTTTCTGCTTTATAACAAAGTGAATCAGTTATACATATACATATGTCCCCATATCTCTTCCCCCTTGCGTCTCCATCCCTCCCACCCTCCCTATCCCACCCATCTAGGTGGTCACAAAGCACCGAGCTGATCTCCCTGCTGTATGCGGCTGCTTCCTACTAACTATCTATTTTACTTTTGGTAGTGTATACATGTCCATTCCACTCTCTCACTTTGTCCCAACTTACTGTTCCCCTCCCGGTATCCTCAAGTCCATTCTCTAGTACGTCTGTGTCTCTATTCTCATCTTGCCACTAGTTTCTTCATGAACTTTTTTTTTTTTTTTACATTCCATATATATGTGTTAACATATGGTATTTGTTTTTCTCTTTCTCACTTACTTCACTCTGTATGACAGACTCTAGGTCCATCCACCTCACTACAAATAACTCAATTTAGTTTTTTTTTAATGGCTGAGTAATATTCCATTGTATATATGTGCAACATCTTCTTTATACATTCATCTGTTGATGGACACTTAGGTTGCTTCCATGTTCTGGCTATTGTAAATAGAGCTGCAATGAACATTGTGGTACATGACTCTTTTTGAATTATGGTTTCCTCAGGGTATATGCAAAGTAGTGGGAATGCTGGGTCGTATGGTAGTTCTATTTTTAGTTTTTAAAGGAAACTCCATACTGTTCTCCATAGTGGCTGTATCAATTTACATTCCCACCAAAAGCGCAAGAGTGTCCCCTTTTCTCCACACCCTCTGCAGCATTTATTGCTTGTAGATTTTTTGATGATGGCCATTCTGACTGGTGTGAGATGATATCTCCTTATAGTTTTGATTTTCATTTCTGTAATGATTAATGATGTTGAGCATCCTTTTATGTGTTTGTTGGCAATCTATATATCTTCTTTGGAGAAATGTCTACTTAGATCTTCTGCCCATTTTAGGATTGGGTTGTTTGTTTTTTGTTATTGAGCTGCATGAGCTGCTTGTAAATTTTGGAGATTAATCCTTTGTCAGTTGCTTCATTTGCAAATATTTTCTTCCATTCTGAGGGTTGTCTTTTGGTCTTGTTTATGGTTTCCTTTGCTGTGCAAAAGCTTTGAAGTTTCATTAGGTCCCATTTGTTTATTTTTGTTTTTATTTCCATTTCTCTAGGAGGTGGGTCTAAAAGGATCTTGCTGTGATTTATGTCATAGAGTGTTCTTCCTATGTTTTCCTCTAAGAGTTTGATAGTATCTGCCCTTACATTTAGATCTTTAATCCATTTTGAGTTTATTTTTGTGTATGGTGGTAGGTAGTGCTCTAATTTCATTCTTTTACATGTAGCTGTGCAGTTTTCCCAGCACCACTTATTGAAGAGGCTGTCTTTTCTCCACTGTATATTCTTGCCTACTTTATCAAAGATAAGGTGATCATATGTGAGTGGGTTTATCTCTGGGCTTTCTATCCTGTTCCATTGATCTATATTTCTGTTTTTTGTGCCAGTACCATACTGTCTTGATTAGTGTAGCTTTATAGTATAGTCTGAAGTCAGGGTGTCTGATTCCTCCAGCTCCGTTTTTCTTTCTCAAGATTGCTTTGGCTATTTGTGGTCTTTTCTGTTTCCATACAAATTGTGAAATTTTTTGTTCTAGTTCTGTGAAAAATGCCAGTGTTAGCTTGATAGTGATTGCATTGAATCTGTAGATTGCTTTGGGTAGTAGAGTCATTTTCACAATGTTGATTCTTCCAATCCAAGAACATGGTATATCTCTCCATCTGCTTGTATCACCTTTAATTTCTTTCTTCAGTGTCTTATAATTTTATGCATACAGGTCTTTTGTCTCCTTAGATAGGTTTATTCCTAGATATTTTATTCTTTTTGTTGCAATGGTAAATGGGAGTGTTTTCTTAATTTCACTTTCAGATTTTTCATCATTAGTGTACAGGAATGCCAGAGATTACTGTGCATTAATTTTGTATCCTGCTACTTTCCCAAATTCATTGACTAGCTCTAGTAGTTTTCTATTAGCATCTTTAGGATTCTCTATGTATAGTATCATGTCATCTGCAAACAGTGACAGCTTTACTTCCTCTTTTCCGATTTGGATTCCTTATATTGCTTTTTCTTCTCTGATTGCTGTGACTAAAACTTCCAAAACTATGTTGAATAACAGTGGTGAGAGTGGGCAACCTTGTCTTGTTCCTGATCTTAGTGGAAATGCTTTCAGTTTTTCACCATTGAGGATGATGTTGGCTGTGGGTTTGTCATATATGGCCTTTTTATGTTGAGGAAAGTTCCCACTATGCCTACTTTCTCCAGGGTTTTTGTCATAAATGGGTGTTGAATTTTGTCGAAAGCTTTCTCTGCATCTATTGAGATGATCATATGGTTTTTCTCCTTCAATTTGTTAATATGGTTTATCACATTGATTGATTTGTGTATACTGAAGAATCCTTGTATTCCTGGGATAAACCCCAATTGATCATGGTGTATGATCATTTTAATGTGCTGTTGGATTCTGTTTGCTGGGATTTTGTTGAGGATTTTTGCATCTATGTTCATCAGTGATATTGGCCTGTAGTTTTCTTTATTTGTAACATGTTTGTCTGGTTTTGGTATCAGGGTGATGGTGGCCTCATAGAATGAGTTTGGGAGTGTTTCTCCCCCTGCTATATTTTGGAAGAGTTTGAGAAGGATAGGTGTTAGCTCTTCTCTAAATGTTTGATAGAATTTGCCTGTGAAGCCATCTGGTCCTGGGCTTTTGTGTGTTGGAAGATTTTTAATCACAGTTTCAATTTCAGTGCTTGTGATTGGTCTGTTCATGTTTTCTATTTCTTCCTGGTTCAGTCTTGCAAGGTAGTGCACTTCTAAGAATTTGTCCATTCCTTCCAGGTTGTCCATTTTATTGGCATAGAGTTCCCTGCAGTAATCTCTCATGATCTTTTGTATTTCTGCAGTGTCAATTGTTACCTCTCCTTTTTCATTTCTAATTCTATTGATTTGAGTCTTCTCCCTTTTTTTCTTGATGAGTCTGGCTAATGGTTTATCAATTTTGTTTATCTTCTCAAAGAACCAGCCTTTAGTTTTATTGATCTTTGCTATCATTTTCTTCATTTCTTTTTCATTTATTTCTGATCTGATCTTTATCATTTCTTTCCTTCTGCTAACTTTGGGGATTTTTTGTTCTTCTTTCTCTAATTGCTTTAGGAGTAAGGTTAGGTTGTTTATTTGAGATGTTTCTTGTTTCTTGAGGTAGGATTGTATTGCTAACAACTTCCCTCTTAGAATTGCTTTTGCTGCACCCCATAGGTTTTGGGTCATTGTGTTTTTATTGTCATTTGTTTCTAGGTATTTTTTGATTTCCTCTTTGATTTCTCCAGTGATCTCTTGGTTATTAAGTAGTGTATTGTTTAGCCTCCATGGTTTAGCCTCCATTGTTTAGCCTCCATGTGTTTGTAATTTTTTACAGAGTTTTTCCTGTAATTGATATCTAGTCTCACAGCGTTGTGGTTGGAAAATATACTTGATACAATTTCAATTCTCTTAAATTTACCAAGGCTTGATTTGTGACGCAAGATATGATCTCTCCTGGAGAATGTTCCATGAGCACTTGAGAAGAATGTGTATTCTGTTGTTTTTGGATGGAATGTCCTATAAATATCAATTAAGTCCATCTTGTTTAATGTATCATTTAAAGCTTGTGTTTCCTTATTTATTTTCATTTTGGATGATCTGTCCATTGGTGTAAGTGGGGTGTTAAAGTCCCCTAGTACTCTTTTGTGTTACTGTCGATTTCCCCTTTTATGACTGTTGGCATTTGCCTTATGTATTGAAGTGCTCCTATGTTAGGTGCATATATATTTACAATTGTTATATCTTCTGTTTGGACTGATCCCTTGATCATTATGTAGTGTCCTTCTTTGTCTCTTGTAATAATCTTTGTTCTGAAGTCTATTGTGTCTGATATGAGAAATGCTACTCCAGCTTTATTGGATTTGCATTTGCATGGAATATCTTTCTCCATCCCCTCACTTTCAGTCTGTATGTGTCCCTAGGTCTGAGCTGGGTCTCTTGTAGACAGCATATATAAGGGTCTTGTTATTGTATCCATTTAGCCAGTCTATGCCTTTTGGTTGGAGCATTTAATCCATTTACATGTAAGGTACTTATCGATATGTATGTTCCTGTTACCATATTCTTAATTGTTTTGGGTTTGTTATTGTAGGTCTTTTCCTTCTCTTGTGTTTCCTGCCTAGAGAAGTTCCTTTAGCATTTGTTGTAAAGCTGGTTTGGTGGTGCTGAGTTCTGTTAGCTTTACTTGTCTGTAAGCGTTTTAATTTCTCCGTCAAATCTGAATGAGATCCTTGCTGGGTAATCTTCGTTGTAGGGTCTTCTCGTTCATCACTTTCAATATGTCCTGCCACTCCCTTCTGGCTTGCAGAGTTTCTCCTGAAAGATGAGCTGTTAACCTTATGGAGATTCCCTTGTGTGTTATTTGTTTTTCCCCTGCTGCTTTTAATATTTTTTCTTTGTACCTAATTTTTGATAGTTTGATTAACATGTGTCTTGGCATGTTTCTCCTTGGATTTAGCCTGTACGGGACTCTCTGTGCTTCCTGAACTCGATTAACTATTTCCTTTCCCATATTAGGGAAGTTTTCAACTATAATCTCTTCAAATATTTTCCTAGTCCCTTTCTTTTTCTCTCCTTTTTCTGGGACCCCTATAATTCGAATGTTGGTGCATTTAATGTTGTCCCAGAGGCCTCTGAGACTGTCCTCAATTCTCTTCATTCTTTTTTCTTTATTCTGCTCTGCAGTAGTTATTTCCACTGTTTTACCTTCCAGGTCACTTATCTGTTCTTCTGCCTCAGTTATTCTGCTATTGTTCCGTTCTAGAGAATTTTTAATTCCATTTATTGTGTTGTTCATCACTGTTTGTTTGCTTTTTAGTTCTTCTAGGTCCTTGTTAAACATTTTTTTTATTTTCTCCATTCTATTTCCATGATTTTGGATCACGTTTACTATCATTATTCTGAATTCTTTTTCAGGTAGACTGCCTATTTCCTCTTCATTTGTTAGGTCTGGTGGGTTTTTGCCTGCTCCTTCGTTTGCTGTGTGTTTCTCTGTCTTCTCATTTTGCTTAACTTACTGTGTTTGGGGTCTCTTTTTCGCAGGCTGCAGGTTCATAGTTCCCATTGTTTTTGGTGTCTGTCCCCAGTGCCTAAGGTTGGTTCAGTGTGTTGTGCAGGCTTCCTGTTGGAGGGGACTAGTGCCTGTGTTCTGGTGGATGAGCCTGGATCTTGTCTTTCTGGCGAGCAGGTCTACATCTGGTGGTGTGTTTTGGGGTATCTGTGGCCTTATTATGATTTTAGGCAGCGTCTCTACTAATGGATGGGGTTGTGTTCCTGTGTTGCTAGTTGTTTGGCATAGGGTGTCCAGCACTGTAGCTTGCTGGTCGTTGAGTGGAGCTGGGTCTTGGCATTGAGACTGGGATCTCTGGGAGATTTTCCCCGTTTGATATTATGTGGAGCTTGGAGGTCTCTTGTGCACCAGTGTCCTGAACTTGGTGCTCCCACCTCAGAGGCACAGCCCTGACACCCGGTTGGAGCACCAAGAGCCTGTCATCCACACAGCTCAGAATCCAAGGGAGGAAAAAAAGAAAGAAAGAAAGAAGATAAAATAAAATAAAATAAAGTAAAATAAAATAAAGGTATTAAAAAATAATTGTTAAAAAAACTTTAAGTAATAAAAAAAGAAAAAGAAAGAAAGAAGAGAGCAACCAAACCAAAAAAACAAATCCACCAATGATAACAAGTGCTAAAAACTATACTAAGAAAATAAACCAAAAAAAATGGACAGAGAGAACCCTAGGATAAATGGTAAAAGCAAAGCTATACAGACAAAATCACGCACAGAAGCATACACATACACACTCACAAAAAGAGAAAAAGGGAAAAAAATACAAATATCGTTGCTCCTAAACTCCACCTCCTCTATTTGGGATGATTTGTTGTCTGTTCAGGTATTCCACAGATGCAGGGTACATCAAGTTGATTGTAGAGATTTAATCCGCTGCTCCTGAGACTGCTGGGAGAGATTTCCCTTTCTCTTCTTTTTCGCACAGCTCTTGGGGCTCAGCGATGGATTTGGACCCACCTGTGCGTGTAGGTCACCTGAGGGTATCTGTTCTTCGCTCAGACAGGACAGGGTAAAAGGAGCAGCTGATTCGGGGGCTCTGGCTCACTCAGGCCGGGGGTAGGGAGGGGTACGGATGTGGGGCGAGCCTGCGGCGGCAGAGGTCAGAGGGACATTGCACCAGCCTGAGGCGCACCATGCATTCTCCCAGGGAAGTTGTCCCTGGATCACGGGACCCTGGCAGTGGAGGGCTACACAGGCTCCTGGGAGGGGAGGCGTGGATAGTGACCTGTGCTTGCTCACAGGCTTCCTGGTGGCGGCAGCAGCAGCCTTACCGTCTCACGCCCGTCTCTGGAGCTCCTTTAAGCGGCGCTCTTAATCCCCTCTCCTCGCGCACCAGGAAACAAAGAGGAAGAAAAAGTCTCTTGCCTCTTCGGCAGGTCCAGACTTTTTCCCGGATTCCCTGCCGGCCAGCCGTGGTGCACTAGCCCCCTGCAGGCTGTGTTCACACCGCCAACCCCAGTCCTCTCCCTGCGCTCCTACCGCAGCCCAAGCCTCAGCTCCCAGCCCCGCCCACACCGGCAGGGGAGCAGACAAGTCTCTCGGGCTGGTGAGTCCCGGTCAGCACTGATCTTCTGCGCGGGAATCTCTCCACTTTGCCCTGCGCACCCCTGTTGCTGCACTCTCCTCTGTGGCTCTGCAGCTTCCCCACCACCACCCCCGTCTCCACCAGTGAAGTGGCTTCCTTGTGTGTGGAAACCTTTCCTCCTTCACAGCTCCCTCCCACTGGTGCAGGTCCTGTCCCTATTCTTTTGTCTCTGTTTTTTCTTTTTTCTTTTGCCCTACCCAGGTACGTGGGGAGTTTCTTGCCTTTTGGAAGGTCTGAGGTCTTCTGCCAGCATTCAGTAGGTGTTCTGTAGGAGTTGTTCCATATGAAAGAGTGTTATTTCTGATGTGTCTGTGGGGAGGAAGGTGATCTCCACGTCTTACTCTTCCGCCATCTTAAAGCTCCCCTCCACAGTGCTTTTTGTGAGAAAAGCTGCTCACTGTTTGAGTAAATGTGATCAAAACTTGGGGTGAGAGCTCTATACTCAATGACAATGACACTTAACTCCACTAAGGGCAGGAAAATATGTGGCCAAGCCTACTGAATTTTTATGCAAGAAATGTGTACGTGCATGGGATGAGGGGAGGCAGAGGGCCTAATTCTATCTGTCACAGGGAAAGGGCTTATCTGGAAAAGCTTCTTAGAGGAATGTAGATCAGTAATTGCTTATATATTTCAAGATTGTAAATTAAGGAACAAATCAATCCTAACAAAACCATACAGAAAATTTAACCTAACCATCACAGACTGATATTTCAAAAACAGATGCCAAGAGACTGACTTTTCAGAGATATACAAGTTTCACTCCTTAAGATAACTATATATTATGAGCAAACATGTGCTAAAATGTATTCCCCTGCTCACTGTTCCAAATATGTATTTCTGCTTTGTGTGCTGTTTTTTCAATAATATTAAGGTGGAGTCTGGTCACTTAGAATAGTAACAGTCTGGATCCCAGTATTCATAGTCACCTTTTAAATTTCTATCATTATGCTAAACGTCTTAGTTTAGAAAAAGAGTATAAAAATAAGAAATATGGATTCCAATAGTCATTTACATATTTTATCATTGTTCTTTTTGCTTGAAGAAAACATCTTTACCTGATTAAGGACCTTCTGAAGGTGTGGGGTCCCCATCCGATCAGCAATATGTCTGTAAGCCGGGTGTGAGAGAAAAAATTTCCTTTCTGCCAACATGGCAGCCTTTATATCCTTCTTCCCATCTATGTCCTTCTGGCTCCTGTTTACCACCCCAACGTAACCTAAAACAAAACACACACCTATGGAGTTGGGACAACTTTGATTTATTCTGGGGAAATTTTAAAGCTCTTGAAGAGGCTGAATAAGAACAAAAAAATTATTTCAGGGCCTGAAGAATAGGTCCCTTTACAAAACTCAGTTTGAGATATCAGTATTTAACAACGGCTGGATGATGTGGCTAATGCTGATTTTTTTTAGCATTAACAAAATAATGTCCTTTGTCCTTAAAAGGTCTGTGCATTTAAACAGAGTAAATCTCTAAGCAGTTCTGTCATATAGCAGGCAAGTAAATAATTCAGACTTAAACAGTATACATGTATGCAGTCTATGATGAAAATTTATACCCTCCCTTCAAACACCTTCCTTTTCCTTTTTTCTTATTATTTGAAGGAATAGTTCTTCCTTTGGACAATTTTTAATACATCATTTGGGAACACCATGCCATTCCATAAAATGTTTAACTAATCATCAATCCATTCCTCCCAACTGTGGAGGCGTTAAAATCCAGCTTCCCATTGTTTTCCCAGTTGTTTCTCCGACACATCATCAAAGGAAGTCCTGTACAGGACACAGTACATTACCCCTGCGAAGCGGCAGCAGCTTATTCTCTAGGACATCCCTGGCATCCGTTCCCTCATCCATAAGATCCAGTTTGGTGATGACTCCAATGGTTCTTAGACCTGCATCACAAACAAACCCCACATTACACAATTTGCAGAATACTAACAAGTTTCAGTGACATATATGTCTCAATGCTAATCACAAAGCACTCATGCCCTGGTTCTTTCCCTGTTCCTCCCCATCTTACTTTGTTTTCTAATCCACTACTACCCCAGTCAATGGGTTGAGGCAGAGAGTTGCAAACCACCCATCCATAAGATAACTCTTGATTCAGGAGAGAAAAAAACAAATAGCTGCTTCACCAAAATACTTTTAAATGTATGAGTTTATTTTTGTGCTATGCATACATGGAAATGATACATTTAAATTTTCCTCCCAGGGACTGCACACAATATGGATGTTTTAATTTTTTATGTATCACATTATTAAAAACAAAAAAATAGGCTACACATGGACCAATGATATGGGTGTGTCATAAACCAAAGCTTATTACTGATCCAGTTCTGAGTACCTGAGGTCAAGAACATAAAAAGAAAAAAACTACATATAGGATACCATCATCCACAAAAATAAACTCACAGAAAAGGAAATATGACTTAATAGAAAGAAGCCTGAAATAGGAATTCTGAGCCTTGGATTCTAGTCTTAAGGCAAGTCATTTAATTCTCTGGGTCTCAGTTTCCCTCATCTGTAAAATAAAGCGTTGGAAATTATTTAATCTTAAAAAGTACTCCAACCACTGATTTTTTAAGATGAGGAAACTAAGGCAGAGAGAGATTAAATAACTTTCCCAAGGTCATATAAGAAATGGATCTGGGCAGTCTGGTTCCAGAGTCCATGCTTTTAACCAATATACTGCTTATCGTGTTAAAAAAAAAATTTTTTTTTTTTTAAATTTAAAAGGCTTAAACCAAGAAAGTTAAAGAAAATGGGAAAGGAATGCGGAAAATTTTTGAAACTGTAAATCTAGCTGGATGACTGCTAACCAACTTAACATATCAGAGAAAGAGGAAAACTGCATCCAAGAAAGCCAACAAAAGGAGCCGTCCAGAAACTAAATAATTTACATCACAGCATCTCAGTAAGATTCAAGGCCTGGGGGACAGGAAGCTCTGAAAACTATGGAGAGTGGTGGTGGCAGCTGAAGCTGAAAATAGAAGTACTGGATGGAAGCAGTCAGATTTCCATGGGTAACATAGCTAGGAGCTGCCCTGGTCTATCCTGGCAGGACAGTGCAGGTTTACTCTCTGGAAAGACTGAACTAGAAAAAACTCTGAACTCATGGGTACCTGGCCCAGTTTGGATGGATCTGGTATTAAAAGAGGATGATTAAGTAAAATTCTACATAGAGAATGGCAGGGACCCCCCCTCCCCAGGCCAGATCCCTAATTTGACTTCAAGAAAGAGATGGCTGGCAGACTTTAACCCCCCAAGCAAGAGATTGGAACAATGGTCTGGGGATACTAACCATTCCAAGAGAAGAACATATATATTGATATTCAAAGGAACAATAATTAAAATAGTCCAATAAATCATTCTGCTGTGAAGTCTATCATTCCATAATTCAAGAACACCCACACAGAACTCCAACCACCTGATAATATTTCACCTTTAAATATGAATGGACAGCCAAGGAGATTCACTAATATGAGACCAAAACAAATAGACATTATAAAGCTGAACTTAAAGAAAACAAAGATAATGCAAAATACAGAAGGAAACTATTATTTGTATTAATATCCTCAGACAGAAAGGAGAGGTCATAGCATTCATAGGACAAAAATAGAATGCCACAAAAAGAAATTTTTGAACAAAAATAATTTTCAATAATTAAAAATATGAGAGCAGAAATAATAATGTTGGAATACAAAGTTAGGAACCCCCCTAGAAGACAAAAGAAAAAGAAGTAAATAATAGGAAAGGAAAAACTTTTTTAAAACTAGAGAAATGATTCAGAAGATACAACATCTGAATGACTGGCATTCCAGTAAGAGAGAGAATGACAAACAGAAAGAGTTGGGGATGTGGGGACATACTATTCAATAAGATGTCCTATAAGTGAAAGATGAATTTAGGGATTGAATTAACCCATCAAGTGCCCAACACAATATGAAAAACATACACATACATACACACACACAATATGGCATATAAAAATATAAGATTTCATAATACTGGGAACAAATAAAATACCCTAAAAAGCTCCCATAGAAGTTAAAAAAGTTATTAAAAAAAAAAAGTTTTAAGAATCATTACAGCATCAGTCTTCCCAGCAGCAAACTGGAAATTAAAAACCCGCAGAGCAATGTTTTCAAAATTCTGAGAGAAAGATAATTTCTAGACTAGAATTCTAAACTACCAATAAATGTGACAGTAGAAAAAGATATTTTCAGACATGCAAAATCTCAAAATATTTTACCTCCCTTTCTCCTTTTTTTTGTGGGGGGAAGGGACAATTACTAAAAGATGTGTTCCACCAAACATGGGAACAAACTAACAAAGAAGTAGACAGGAAATCCAGGAAGCAGGGAATCCAATCTAACCAGAAAAAGAAGGGAATTCTTAGGATGGTGTAGATCCCAGTTTAAGGTCAGGAGAGCAGTCAGTATCTATTAGAATAAGAGGACAAAGATTACTGAAGAGATATCTTCCCCCACCAAGAAACGAAAATGAAAGGGATAGGATACTTAAAGCCTAATGCTTTTTTTTTTTTCATCTTTATTGGAGTATAATTGCTTTACAATGGTGTGTTCGTTTCTGCTTTATAACAAAGTGAATCAGTTATACATATACATATATCCCCCATATCCCCTCCCTCTTGTGTCTCCCTCCTACCCTCCCTATCCCACCCCTCTAGGTGGTCACAAAGCACCGAGCTGATCTCCCTGTGCTATGCGGCTGCTTCCCACTAGCCATCTATTTTACATTTGGTAGTGTACATGTGTCCATGCCACTCTCTCACTTTGTCACAGCTTACCCTTCCCCCTCCCCATGTCCTCAAGTCCATTCTCTAGTAGGTCTGTGTCTTTATTCCCGTCTTGTCCCTCGGTTCTTCACGACATTTCTTTTTTACTTAGATTCCATATATATGTGTTAACATACGGTATTTGTCTTTCTCTTTCTGACTTACTTCACTCTGTATGACAGACTCTAGCCTAATGCTTTTGAAGGTATTAAGAGATTTAGACTTCTGTAGGAGAGGTTGGGAATGCACTGGTGACAGATACATAGACTATGAAAACAAACAAAAAAAGAGACAACTATCAACCTCAAAGACAGCAGTATCACTCAAGAAAGGAAATTTAATCATAATTTAACACATGGTTCAGTTGTGAATAATATTTTTAGAATCATAAATATCCATTTAGCAAAATATGAAATAGTTATATTAGTAGAATTGGGGAGGTAAGTGTATATATGGGTGTGTAAGTATATGCGGGAATGGGAGACAGCCAAATCCTTAAGTATGGAGGTAAATAACAAGAGAAAGTTAAAAGGGTTGAAAGTGGTAGTCTCTGGAAATCAGTAATCCAGAGTCAGGAGGAGTGGGCAAGGGACTAAAAGTTTTTATTAAAAGCCTTAGAGACTGGTTTTTCTGAAGTGATGTACATTTATAACATTAATAAGAGTTAAATTTTAAAAGTATTTTCTTTACTACTCCCTATTTCTGAAAAGGCAGAAAAGTCTATGCTTAGTTGTGTCCCAGAAATGGCCAATGAAATTATTTTCTTTTTCACTCTTAGTTATACAAGTAGGCAACTTAAATAATCAATGAATGCCTGCTGGCAGACTCAAGACCTACACTGTTAGATCTCAAAAACATTGCCTGAAGAGATTCAAAGTAAGCATGTTTTTAAAAGCACTTCATTGGAAATATAAAGACTCAGATAAAAATAATAATAGAGACCATTTGTTGAGTCCTGATTATGTGCCAGACATAGACCTGAAACAAGTCTGAGATAGGTACTATTATTTCTCATTTACACTTTCCTCAAAGTGAGACTTGGAAAGGAAAAATACATTTGCCCAAAGGCTTGCAGGCTGTAGGGTGTAGAAGGCAGGCAACCTAATTCCATTTTTAATCACTATGTTTTTCTGCCTCGCAATTCGTAGCTAGATTCTACAAGTGATTAGCTGTGTTATTCGGCAAGTTATTTACATCATCTGGGCCTGTTTATCTACAGAACTAAAGGTTTAACTAGATGTCTCTTTCAAGTCCAGAATTCTGGGAAGGAGAACAACTTCCAGATTCAGAAGAGGTTATGTAGAGTAGTATGTAGAGTAAAAAGTAATGTAATAAAATTCTTGCCTTCCAACTAAAAGGAAAATTTTAAATAATACATTAAGAGCTAATAAATAATGTGTGATACTGTGTTTCAGTTATGTTTCTCTTCAGTAAAGAATAGCCACAATGATGAGTACTGACAAGTCCTGACAAAGACCTAGAAAAAAAATACAAGGCACTTCAAAAATCTGATTCTTGGCTTCCCTGGTGGCGCAGTGGTTGAGAGTCCACCTGCCGATTCAGGGGACGCAGGTTCGTGCCCTGGTGCAGGAAGATCCCACATGCCGCGGAGCGGCTGGGCCCGTGAGCCATGGCCGCTGAGCCTGCGCGTCCGGAGCCTGTGCTCTGCAACGGGAGAGGCCACAACAGTGAGAGGCCCGCGTACCGCAAAAAAAAAAATTCTGATTCTTATATATAGCATAGATCTAAGAGCATTGAGTAAAGGATTGGACTGTTTGGATTCAAGTCCCATCAGTTTCCCTTGTTAGCTCTGAGACATTAGTTTCCTCATCAGGTATAACCACATCAAAAATGTAATCAGGGCTTCCCTCGTGGCGCAGTGGTTGAGAGTCCGCCTGCCGATGCAGGGGACACGGGTTCGTGCCCCAGTCCGGGAAGATCCCACATGCCGTGGAGCGGCTGGGCCCGTGAGTCATGGCCGCTGAGCCTGCACGTCCGGAGCCCGTGCTCCGCAACGGGAGAGGCCACAACAGTGAGAGGCCCGCGTACCGCAAAAAAAAAAAAAAAAAATGTAATCATCACAGTTTACATTTGATGTCTGGGATAATTATTAATAGCATCCCCTTTAACTCTTGAATGACTTCAAACAGAAGAATAAGTTACATGTTCACTCTAACTCATCAATAAAATGAGGAAATAACAAACCTATGTTTTAAAATTACATAATAGGACTTCTGGTTTCTAGTCCACCACGTAAGCGGCTTGGAAGTTGCCACTGTGTCCTAACGAGTGAACAACTGAAAAATTAACAACGCTTCTGAGATTCATCAGAGAAGTGAAGCCACTGTCCCCCAAATTTGGAGAGACAGATAGGTGAATACAGAGAATCACAACTTACTGGAGCAGAAACACAAAAGCAGAAAACTCTGTGGGAACCAGGGCCTAGGCAGAAAAACCTAAACTGTAATTGATGAATTGCTGGAAGCTCAATGTGGGCAGTCTAAGAGTTAAAAACTCCAGGGGGACCCAGTCATTGAGGGTACCCATACTTTTGTGACTTTTGCTTCTAGGACTCACAGTGACTATCTGAGAAAAATCTGCCTGTGCTTCAGACAGGGGGAGAAAGAAACAGCTTGATTTAAAAATGGGTGAAAGACCTGAACAGATATCTCATCAAAGAAGATATACAGGTGGCAAGTATGTATATGAAAAGATGTTCCACGTCATACACCATTAAGGAGTTGTAAATTAAAACAACAGTAAGATATCACTGCACACTTATTAGAATGGCCAAAATCCAAAACACTGACAATACCAAATGCAGACAAGAATGGGGAGAATGTTAGCAACTCTCATTCACTGCTGGTGGGAATGTAAAATGGTACAGCCACTTTGGAAGATGGTTTGGGAGTTTCTTACAAAACTAAACATAATCTTACCATATGCTTCAGTAATTGTACTCTTTCGTATTAACCCAAAGGAGCTGAAAACATGCCTATACAAAAACTTGCATACAGATGTTCATAGCAGCTTTACTTATAATTGCCAAACTTCAAAGCAACCAAGATGTCCATCAGTAGGTGAATGGATAAATGAACTGTGATACATCCAGACAATGGAATATTTAGTGCTAAAAAGAAATGAGCAATCAAACCATGAAAAAACATGGAGTAACCTTAAATTCATATTACTAAGTGAAAGAAGACAATCTGAAAAGGCTTTGTGGTGTATGATTCCAACAATGTGACATTCTGGAAAAGGTAAAACTATGGAGACAATAAAAAGATTAGTGGATGCCAGCAGTTAGTGGAGGCAGGAATGAAAAGGTGGGGCACAGAAGTTCTTAGGGCCGTGAAAACTATTCTGTATAATATTACAATGATGGATACATATCGTTATACATTTGTCCAAACCCATAGGGTGTACACCACCAAGAGTGAACCCTAATGTCAACTCTGAACTTTGAGCATCAATGTAGGTTCATCAACTGTAACAAATGTACCAGTCTAGTGGGGGATATTTATAGTTGGAGAGGTTATGCATGTATGGGGACAGGACATATATGGAAACTGTACCTTCTACTCAGTTTTTCTGTGAATATGTAAAATTGCTCTAAAAACTAAAGTCTATGAATTAAAGACAATTAAATAACATAACACATGTAAAGTATTTGGTACGTAAAAACCACTCAATAAATGAAAATTGTGATCTCACCAATTTTGTTTTTCACCACTACTCCCACTCTATTCCAGTCCTAAGCTCCTGTCACACTCAGTAAGTTGTAGCTCTCCATGTGATCATACATTCTTGCCTCTTCACCTTCACAATGCTAACCCTCTCAGTTTCAAATATCCTTCCCTCTCTTCTTTTTTTGGTTATTTCCTACTCATCCTTCAAAATACTTTATAGCCCTCTCCTGCAGGTCCTTAATCAGGCTCTCACAAGTGTAAGTTTGGAAGCTTTTCTCTGTGACTTCAGAGCTCTCTGCATACACTGAAATCATAGTTCTTATATGACACTAGGAATCTGCTTATTTGTCTGTCTCATCCACTAAGCCATGATCTCTTCAAGAATAAGGACAACATCTAATCTACATATTCCAAGCAATTCATACAGGTGCCAAACACAGAGCGGGAACACAATAAATGTTTATTTATCAAATGAATAAATGAGTAAAAAGCATGTTTACTTTTCTTAGGTTTAGACAAGAATTGAAATACAAATTCCAAAAAAGAAATATGATACCATTCTACCATGTTACCTAGGTTTGTTGTCAATACAGTGATTTTCCTATAAGAACACTGCCATTTCTTCCATTTATATAGGCAACTGAATTGTAAGTAGTGTGTTGTTTCATCTAATTAAGAAATGGGACAAAACCAAGCCACGAACCACATTAGCAGTTGCCAGAAAGGTAAACTGGAACACTGTGTACACTGAAACGGCAGCAATGAAAACCAAAATCAATGAAGAATTAGTGTAAACATGTATACAGCAAAATTAAAAACAGACTTAGGAAATTAGATGCCCTTCAGTTAGTGCATCTTTTTTGTTGTTGTTTTGGGCTTTGGTGGTATTTGAGTGGGGGGTGGTTCGAAGTAAATGTTGTTCTTTCTGTTTGGCAAAGATTATGGAATATTTTACTTCTGAAAGCCCTCTGTGATGAATAGGAATAGTTTCATCTTTTTTTCTATAAGTTTTCCATTAACATTATTTTCTTGTTATTTTACAACAGTTCTGAAGAACACAGTTCTCATTTTCAAAGTCATCAGGTAATATTACTGCATGTTATACTAGGTAAAATGTTAAGTAAATAATAGAAAACATAAAAATTACTGTTGCTATGGTAACAGAGACAATCTTGCTCACCGATTTATACCCAGAATCTAGCTCAGTGCTTGAAAGATTTAATATTTGTGGAAGGAAGCGAGAAGAGAAAGAGAGAGCAAAGGGAGACAGCATATAAGAGAGGGAAAGGAAAAAGAATTACTCCAAAGATAAGAAAATTTAGGTATAGTGCTTCTTTCACTGAGAATCTGTACTCCAAATCAGACTAAGACATGAAGGAACAAAAGAAAAAGAATCTATATCCAGTAGTTCCCACCCTCATCTGCAGTTTCACTTTCTATGATTTCATTTATCAGAGGTCAACTGTTGTCCAAAAATCTTAAATGAAAAATTCCAGAACTAAACACTTTATAAGTTTTAAATTGAGCTCCATTCTGAGTAACATGGTGAAATCTCCCACCATCTTGCCCCATCACCCTGGATGTTAATCATCCCTTTGTCCAGCGTATCTACCCATTAGTTACCTAGCAGCCCTCTTGGTTATCAGATCTACTGTCACAGTATCTTAATACTTGTGTTCAAGTAAGCTTTACTTCACTTAATAATGACCCCAAAGCACAAGAGTAGTGATGAGGGCAATGTGGATATGCCAAAGGGAAGCTGTACAGTGCTTCCTTTAAATGAAAAGGCACAAGTTCTTAACTCAATAAGGAAAGAAAAAAATCATAAGCTGAGGTTGCAAAGATCAATGGTAAAAATTAATCTTCTATTGAAACTGTGATGGAAACTAGTTTTCCTGTCACACCTTGCATATATATGTATAGGGAAAAAACATAGAATATATAGGGTTTAGTACTTTCCACAGTTTCAGGCATCTCCTGGGGGTCTTGGAACATATACCCCATGTATTAGAGGGACTCCTGTATACTTAAATCTCCCTGCTTTTTCTCCACCAAAATCCATTTTCTTCCTCTTCCTTGGCACAGAGCTTAACTATATTTTCAAATCTCCCTTACAACTGAGTTACAATCTCCCTTATAATCTGCCTGTACTGAGCTCTAGCCAGTGGAAGTGGGTGAAGTGATATGTGCTACTTCTAGGCTTGGTCTTCCCACATGTTCTCCTGCCAGCTCTTTCACCTTCCACTTGCTGGATCTAACCATAATAAGTCCCTAAGTCGCTATGGGTGACAAATATAAGTATCTGGGCATCTATGAATGATGCTATAGACACTACACTGAAAATCAACTCAGCATAGACATTTCTACTGTTCGCACCACTACATGTTTCAGTCTATTTATTACTGTATATCAGTACAAACAATGGTACTCTGAGAAGAAGAGAGCTGCCATAATGAAAACCTGGCTTAGCAAGATTAGGTAGCAAGGAAACAAGTATTGCAACACGGAAGATGAAGATTCATGTTATACAGTAGCTGTGTATTTTGTAAACCTGCCGCAAGTGATAAGTTGTAAGGCAGACTAAGTGCCTACTGAAAGGAGAAGCTATTGAAAAGGGCCTGGATGTTAATTTGTCTGGATTGTTCCTTGCTGCTTAAAGCAAGGTATTTAAGAAAGAGATGAGTTCACAAAAGAAATTTATCATTTTTCAAGCAGAAATAGAAAGGATTAGAGAGAAACTAGAAATCTGGGTCTTTTAATGGTTGAAAAAGCCAACTGTTCTTGTAACTCAAATAAGAAAATAGGCTGAAAAGGCTCTGAGCAGCAAACGTCCACTAAGAATTTCAGTTAAGCAAAGGAGCTCAGTAATTTCTCTTTCTAGCTTAAAAGCATAATAGGGGGCTTCCCTGGTGGCGCAGTGGTTGAGAGTCCGCCTGCCGATGCAGGGGACGCGAGTTCGTGCCCCGGTCCGGGAAGATCCCACATGCTGCGGAGGGGCTGGGCCCGTGAGCCACGGCCACTGAGCCTGCACATCCAGAGCCTGTGCTCCGCAATGAGAGAGGCCACAACAGTGAGAGGCCTGTGTACCGCAAAAAAAAAAAAAGCTTAATAGGGTTCAGACACACTTTTCTGCTGTAAACTAGAAAACTGATAAAATATATAAAACAATTGTTTTCAGACATGAAATAATAAGTTGTACAGGACAATGATGCTTGAAAGAAGAGAAACAACAAAATAAGTCATACAATTATTCAATTACTACTTGAAGGCAATTTCTGGACAACAACGCAAGAAGGAAAAATCCAAAGAGATTCCAGCAGTCCTGCTTAGTTGAAGAGACATAGATTTGATTTCAAGGAGGCCAAGGCTGCTAGAATTTACAGGATCGTGTGCCAGATAAAAGGGAGCTATGAATAGAAAGAGCTCTACAAATGTGCGTAGGGGTCTCCCCCAGTCTTTGAATGTGTGCATGCCTAAGGTAAAACTCCACAAGGCTAGGCAAAAAACAACTTCCAGGGAGCACTAAACCAAAGAATTCCCAGAGCTCACATAGGACTGGGAATCATTAAGTCCCACCAGCCAGAGGGGAGAAACCTGTTGAATTAAAGATACCAAAAGGATCGAACCTGAGTAAAGGTTACTGCAGACCCATCCTTTAAAGAAACATAAGAAGGCCCTCTCCACTATGTGAGAACACAGCAAGGCAGCCATCTGAATGCCAGGAAGAAAGCTTTTATCAGAAACCAACCCTGATGGCCCACTGATTGGGGACTTGCAGCCTCCAGAACTGACCCCTTCCAGGAAGCCACATTACAGTGGATCATTCTGTCTCCTAGGGTTCTCTTGGCTGTGACAGTTTCTCAGGCTTTCCTTGTTTTTCAAGACCTTGACAGTTTGGAGGAGGACTGGTAAATAGCTAACTGGGGCAGGGGCGGGTGGTACCTTCAAGATGGTGGAGGAGTAAGACATGGAGATCACCTTCCTGCCCACAAATACATCAAAAATACATCTACATGTGGAACAACTCCTACAGAACAACTACTGAATGCTGACAGAAGACCTCAGACCTCCTAAAAGGCAAGAAACTACCCACGTACCTGGGTAAGGCAAAAGAAAAAAGGAAAAACAAAGACAAAAGAATAGGGACAGGCCCTCCACCTCTGGGAGGGAGCCGTGAAGGAGGAAAAGTTTCCACACACTAGGAAGCCCATTCACTGGCGTTGACAGGGAGTGGTGGGGGGAAGCTTCGGAGCCATGGAGGAGATCACAGCAAAAGGGATGCAGAGGGCAGGGCAGAGAGATTCCTGCACAGAGGATTGGTGCCGACCAGCACTCACCAGCCTGAGAGGTTTGTCTGCTCACCTGACGGGGTGGGCGGGGGTTGGGAGCTGAGGCTTGGGCTTGGGAGTTCAGATGCCAGGGAGAAGACTAAGGTTGGCTGTGTGAACACAGCCTGAAGGGGTCTAGTGTGCCACAGCTGATCAGAGGGAGTCCAGGAAAAAGTCTGGAATTGCCTAAAAGTCAAGAGACCATTGTTTTGGGGTACACAAGGAGAGGGGATTCAGAGCACCACCTAAACAAACTCCAGAGACAGGCACAAGTGGTGGCTACCAGGGCAGACACCAGAGACGGGCATGAAATGCTAAGGCTGCTACTGCAGCCATCAAGAAGTCTGTGTGCAAGCACAGGTCACTATCCACACCACCCCTCCTGAGAGCATGTGCAACCAGCCACTGCCAGGGTCCCGTGATCCAGGGACAACTTCCCCGGGACAACACACAGCGCACCTCAGGCTGCTGCAATGTCACGCTGGCCTCTGCCGCCACAGACCTGCCCCTCATTCCGTACTCCTCCCTCCTCCCCCGGCCTGAGTGAGCCATAGCCCCCCAATCAGCTGCTACTTTAACCCCATCCTGTCTGAGCAAATAACAGATGCCCTCAGGCAACCTACACACAGAGGCAGGGCCATCCAAAGCTGAACCCCGGGAGCTGTGCAAACAAAGAAGAGAAAGGGAAATCTCTCCCAGCAGCCTCAGGAGCAGTGGATTAAATCTCCACAATAAACTTGATGTACGCTGCATGTCTGGAATAACTGTAGACAAGAAATCATCCCAGAATTTAGGTCATGGACTTTGGAAGCAACTGTAGACTTGGGGTTTGCTTTCTTCATCTGATTTGTTTCTGGTTTTATGTTTATCTCTTACTTTAATATTTAGAGTTTATTACCATTGGTAGATTTGTGTATTGATTTGGCTGCCTCTTCCTTTTTTTATATATAGATAAATATATTATTTTCCTTTCTCTCTTTTTGTGAGGGTGCATGTGTATGCTTCTTTGTGTGATTTTTGTCTGTATAGCTGTGCTTTTACCATTTGTCCTAGGGTTCGGGCTCTCTTTTTTTTTTTTTTTTTTTTTTTTTTTTTTTTTTTTTGTACAATTTTTAGCACTTGTTATGATTGGTGGATTTGTTTTTTGGTTTGGTTGCTCTCTTCTTTCTTTCTTTTATTTTATTACTTTTTTTATTTTGTAATTATTAATAATATTATTTATTTTAGTAACTTTTAAATTTTCTCCCCTCCATTCCTTCCTTCCTTCCTTTCACTTCACCCTTTTCTTCTGAGCCATGTGGCTAACAGGGTCTTGGTGCTCCGGCTGGTGTCAGGTCTGAGCTTCTGAGGTAGGAGAGCTGAGCTCAGGACACTGTACGATCAGAGGCCTCCCAGCCCCGTGTAATATCAAACGGCGAAAGCTCTCCCAGAGGTCTCCATCTCAATGCTAAGACCCACCTCCGCTCAATGACCAGCAAGCTACAGTGCTGAACACCCTATGCCAAACAACTAGCAAGAAAGGAACACAACACCACCAATTAGCAGAGGCTGCCTAAAATCATAATAAGGTCACAGATGCCCCAAAACACAAAACGAGAGGTAGTCCTGCCCACCAGAAAGACAAGATCCAGCCTCATCCACCAAAACACAGGCACCAGTCCCCTGCACCAGGAAGCCTACATAACCCACTGAACTAACCTTACCCACAGGGGGCAGACACCAAAAACAACGGGAACTACAAACCTGCAGCATGTGAAAAGGACACCCCAAACACAGTAAGTTAAACAAAATGAGAAGACAGAGAAACACACAGCAGAGGAAAAAGCAAGGTAAAAACCCAACAGAACAAACAAATGAAGACAAAATAGGCAGTCTACTTGAAAAAGAATTCAGAGTAATGATAGTAAAGATGACACAAAATCTTAGAAATAGAATGGAGAAAATACAAGAAACGTTTAACAAAGACCTAGAAGAACTAAAGAGCAAACAAATGATGAACAACAGAATAAATGAAATTTAAAATTCTGTAGAAGGAATCAATAGCAGAATAACTGAGGCAGAAGAATGGAGAAGAAGTGACCTGGAAGATAAAATAGTGGAAATAACTACCAAAGAGCAGAATAAAGAAAAAAGAATGAAAAGAATTGAGGACAGACTCAGAGACCTCAGGAACAACATTAAATGCATCAACATTCAAACTATAGGGGTCCCAGAAAAAGAAGAGAAAAAGAAAGGGACTGAGAAAATATCTGAAGAGACTATAGTTGAAAACTTCCCTAATAGGGGAAAGGAAATAGTTAATCAAGTCCAGAAAGTACAGAGGGTCCCATACAGGATAAATCCAAGGAGAAACACACCAAGACACATATTAATCAAACTATCAAAAATTAAATACAATGAAAAAATATTAAAAGCAGCAAAGGAAAGGCAACAAATAACATACAGTCCCCTGTATGGAAAAGGCAACAAATAACATACAGTCTCCATAAGGTTAACAGCTGATTTTTCAGCAGAAAATCTGCAAGCCAGAAGGGAGTGGCAGGACATATTTAAAGTGATGAAAGGCAAAAATCTACACCCAACATTACTCTACCCAGCAAGGATGTCATTCAGATTCAACAGAGAAATTAAAACCTTTACAGACCAGCAAAAGCTAAGAGAATTCAGCACCACCAAACCAGCTCTACAACAAATGCTAAAGGAACTTCTCTAGGCAGGAAACACAGAGAAGGAAAAGACCTACAATAAAAAACCCAAAACAATTAAGAAAATGGTAATACGAACATACATATCAATAACTACGTTAAATGTTAATGGATTAAATGCTCCAACCAAAAGACATAGACTGCCTGAATGGATACAAAAACAAGACCCATATAAATGCTTTCTCCAAGAGATCCACTTCAGACCTAGGGACACAAACAGACTGAAAGTGAAGGGATGGAAAAAGGTATTCCATGCGAATGGAAATCAAAAGAAAGCTGGAGTAGAAATTCTCATATCACACAAAATACACTTTAAAATAAAGGCTATTACATGAGACAACGAAGGAAACTACATAATGACCAAGGTATCAATCCAAGAAGAAGATATAACAATTGCAAATATTTATGCACCCAACATAGGAGCAGCTCAATACAAAAGGCAAATGTTAACAGCCATAAAAGGGGAAATCGACAGTAACACAATAATAGTAGGGAACTCTAACAGCACACTTTCACCAATGACAGATCATCCAAAATGAAAATAAACAAGGAAACACAAGCTTTAAATGACACATTAAACAAGATGGACTTAATTGGTATTTATAGGACATTCCATCCAAAAACAAGAGAATACACATTTTTCTCAAGTGCTCATGGAACATTCTCCAGGATAGATCATATCTTGGGTCACAAATCAAGCCTTGGTAAATTTAAGAAAATTGAAATCGTATCAAGTATCTTTTCTGACCACAACGCTATGAGACTAGATATGAATTACAGGAAAAGACCTATAAAAAATACAAACACATGGAGGCTAAACAATACACTCCTTAAAAACGAAGTGATCACTGAAGAAATCAAAGAGGAAATCAAAAAATACCAAAAAACACATGACAATGAACACACGATGACCCAAAACCTATGGGATGCAGCAAAAGCAGTTCTAAGATGGAAGTATATATCAATACAATCCTACCTCAAGAAACAAGAAACATCAAATAAACAACCTAAACTTACACCTAAAGCAATTAGAGAAAGAAGAACAAAAAACAACCCAAAGTTAGCAGAAGGAAAGAAATCATAAAATCAGATCTGAAATAAATGAAAAAGGAATGAAAAAAAAGATAGAAAAGATCAATAAAACTAAAAGCCGGTTCCTTGAGAAGATAAAGAAAATTGATAAACTGTTAGC